>CAKNYM010045342.1:0-44407 GCA_932195095.1 Andricus curvator
TATAAATATTATTTATAACCATGAATATAATTTGGCGGACATCAAAATTAAACTCATTTATTAAATTTCTTGAAAATATTTTAAACCATTTAAAATCCTACGTTAAATAAATAAATAAATAATATGTAGTTTCGCTATTTATTGTATCACTTCTTTCAATATTTAAACATTATTTATTTCTATACAGATTTTCTTATAATGATTTTCTATAATGATTTTTCTAGAATCGCGAAAAAATGATAAGAAATTGATTATAGGAAAATCATTACAGGCCTTTACCGAATTTCCTGTAATATTTTTTCTTAAGAGCAGTAACATTAATAATGAGATTATAATTTTAGGGCACAAGGGGCATATGGCGTTTGTTCAACGAGTCAACAATGAAGGCGAAGGTGATCCTTTCTATGAGGTTATCGGTTTAGTAACTCTTGAAGACGTCATTGAAGAATTGATTCAAGCCGAGATAATGGATGAAACTGATGTTATCAGTGAGTGAAGGTTGCTTTAATGATACCGAAAATTGTCTTCTAAAAGTATATTCATCTACAAATCAATTTTTTCAGCCGATAACAGAAGCAAGAGGAAGAGAATCAAACCACGGAATCAGGACTTCACAATTTTCGCAGAGAAGAATGAAAATCAACGTGCTCATATATCGCCACAGATGATGTTAGCCATGTTCCAGTATTTGTCAAGTAAGTCAGAGCCTAAAAAATGGGGCCTAAAATGGTCATTTTAAAATTTTGGAATAGACGGGATTGCAGGGTAACGGGCTTCACATAATGCTTTAAAAACTGAGGAAATAGGGAGATTTTTCAAGAAAATAGGGGAATAAACTCTTTTAAATAAAATTAACATGGGTACTACATCAGGGTGTCCAGCGACCTTGAAAACCTGGAAATCTCCTTGAATTTTTTACGAGAACCTTGAATTTGAAATTTTTTTGCTGAAAGAAACATATCGTTTAGAAGAAATCTTGATACTGAAAAGCTTTTTATTTATCAAGATATAATTTATCTTTTGTTGAATACAGAATAAATAAAGAGATTTCTAGGCATTTTTTGTAGACTGTATCAATTATTTTATATATTGCAATGAAGAGACTTTAATATTGTGTATAACTTTATAAGTTTTTAATTTCTTTTCTGCTAATATAGAATGTTAAAGTATACACTTTTTGTGATATTCAACTTACAAATTATAAAAATTATTAGTTAAAAATTTCGATATTAATTAAGTTTCAGGATTAGAATTAGCCAGAGCTATACAACGGTTCTTTCACGACATTGAAGTTTGCCACAGATGTGGATTTGAAACTTTTGTAATTAATTTTTTTTAAACTAATCGTCGGATCAAAAAACTAGAAACATCTTTAGATTCGTCTCGGAAGATTTCAAAAGTTTTCAAAATATTTGAAAGATTCTAAAATATTTAAAAGGATTTTCAACACTTCAAAGATTTAAAAAATGCGTAAGCACCAGATTTCAAAGATTTCACAACAATTTCAAAGATTTTAAAACTTTCAAAACATTTAAAGGACTTGAATGATTTGAAAGAGAGTACAGTGCACCAGATTTAAAAGCATTTCAAACATTTAAAACGATTTCAAAAGGTTTCAAAACATTGGAGAAGAATTCAAAAGATTTCACAAAGATTTCAAGGATTTCAAATATTCAAAAAAGGCGTGTACACTACATTTAAAAGATTTCACAAAGATTTCGAACATTTCATGAAATCGTCAAGGATTTTAAAGAATTGAAAAAGGCATGTAACATACACTAGATTTTAAAGATTTCAAACATTTCATAAAGATCTTAAAACTTTCAAAAGATTTCAAGAACATCAGATTTTAAAAAGGGTATAGTCAACCAGATTTCTAAGATTTCAAAAGATTTCAAAAATTTGAAACGATTTCAAAACTTTTTGGAAGATTTCAAAGGATTTCAAATATTTTAATGATTTTACATTAATACACAAGATTTCAGAAGGATTTCACAAATATTTAATACATTTCACAATTATTTCAAAGATTTCATAAAAATTTCAGAAAGATTTAAAAAAAAGGATTTCAAAGATTTAAAAAAGGGTACAGTACACCAGATTTCAAAAATGTCAAAACATTTCAAAGATTTTAAACGATTTCAATATTTTTTAGAAGATTTCACAAAGATTTCAAATATTCCAGCGATTTCAAACAAATACAAAAGATTTCACAAATATTTGAAAGAATTCATAAGGATTTCAAGAATTTCAGATTTCAACAAGAGTACAGTAAACAAAATTTCTAAGATTTGAAAATATTTCAAAGATTTGAAATTTTTAAATATTTTTAGGAAATTTCTAAACATTTCACAAAGATTTAAAATATTTTAATGATTTTAAATTAATACAAAAGATTTCAGAAAGAATACACAAATATGTCAAAGATTTCATACAAATTTGAAAAGATTTTAAAAGTTTTTCCAAAGACTTCAAATATTCCAGTGATATCAAATCATTACAAGAGATTTCATCAATATTTCAAAGCATTCTTAAGGATTTAAAAAGATTTCAAGAAATTCAAAGAATTGAAATGATTTCAAAAAGTTTCAACTTTGAGAAGGTTTCAAAAGATTCCAAACGATTTCAAAGATTTCAGCGAACACAAAAGATTTTACCGACAAAGATTAAAGAAAGATTTCACAAATATTTCAAACATTTCATAAATATTTCAAAATATTTCAAAAAATTTCACAAAGATTTCAAAGATTTTACAAATTTTTTTAAAAATTCTAAAAGATTTCTCGAATATAAAAAATATTTCAGAAAGATTTCACAAATATTTCAAAGATTTCATAAAAATTTCCTAAAGATTTTAAAAGAAAACTAGAATTTCAAAGATTTCAAAACATTTCAAACGATTTCAAAATTTTGTATAAGATTTCAAAAGTTTTTCCAAAGACTTCAAATATTCCAGTGATATCAAATCATTACAAGAGATTTCATCAATATTTCAAAGCATTCTTAAGGATTTAAATAGATTTCAAGAAATTCAAAGAATTGAAATGATTTCAAAAAGTTTCAACTTTGAGAAGGTTTCAAAAGATTCTAAACGATTTCAAAGATTTCAGCGAACACAAAAGATTTTACCCACAAAGATTAAAGAAAGATTTCAAAGATTGCATAAATATTTCAAAAGATTTCAAAAAATTTTACAAAGATTTCAAAGATTTTGCAAAATTTTTTTAAAATTCTAAAAGATTTCTCGAAGATACAAAAGATTTCAGAAAGATTTCACCAATATTTCAAAGATTTCATACAAATTTCTTAAAGGTTTCAAAAGAAAACTAGAATTTCAAAGATTTCAAAACATTTCAAAGATTTCAAACGATTTCAAAATTTTGTATAAGATTTCAAAAGATTACACAATTTTTTTTATATTTCAATGATTTCAAACGAATACAAAAGATTTCAGAAATATTTCAAAGAATTCATAAGGATTTCAAAAGATTTCACAAAGATTTCAAATATTCCAGTGATCTCGAACAAATACAAAAGATTTCAGGAAGATTTCACAAATATTTCAAAGAATTCATAAAGATTTCAAAAATTTCAAAGATTTCAGAAAAGGTATAGTACACCAGATTTCAAAGATTTTAAACGATTTCAAAAAGTTTCCACAAATTTGAGAAGATTTCAAAAGATATTAATGATTTCAAACGAACACAAAAGATTTCACAAACAAAAATGAAAGAAAGACTTTACAAAGATTTCATCAAGATTTCAAAAAATTTCACAAAGATTTCGAACATTTCATGAAGACTTTAAGGGTTTCAAAGAATTGAAAAAGGCATGTAACATACACTAAATTTCAAAGATTTCACAAAGATTTAAAATATTTCATAAAGATTTTAAAATTTTCAAAACATTTCAAAGATTTGAAACGATTTAAAAACTTTTTGGAAGATTTCAAAGGATTTCAAATATTTTAATGATTTTAAATTAATACACAAAATTTCAGAAGGATTTCACAAATATTTCATAGATTTCACAATTATTTCAAAGATTTCATAAAAATTTCAGAAAGATTAAAAAAAAAGGATTTCAAAGATTTAAAAAAGGGTACAGTACACCAGATTTCAAAAATGTCAAAACATTTCAAAGATTTTAAATGATTTCAAATTTTTTCAGAAGATTTCACAAAGATTTCAAATATTCCAGTGATTTCAAACAAATACAAAAGATTTCACAAATATTTCAAAGAATTCATAAGGATTTCAAGAATTTCAGATTTCAACAAGATTACAGTAAACCAGATTTCTAAGATTTGAAATTTTCAAATATTTTTAGAAAATTTCTAAAGATTTCACAAAGATTTAAAATATTTTAATGATTTTAAATTAATACAAAAGATTTCAGAAAGAATACATAAATATGTCAAAGATTTCATAAAAATTTGAAAAGGTTTCAAAATTTTGTAAAAGATTTCAAAAGTTTTTCCAAAGACTTCAAATATTCCAGTGATATCAAATCATTACAAAAGATTTCATCAGTATTTCAAAGAATTCTTAAGGATTTAAAAAGATTTCAAGAAATTCAAAGATTTCAAAAAGGGTACAGTACAACAGATTTCAAAACATTTCAAAGAATTCAAATGATTTCAAAAAGTTTCAATTTTGAGAAGGTTTCAAAAGATTCCAAAAGATTTCAAACGAACACAAAAGATTTTACCCACAAAGATTAAGGAAAGATTTCACAAATATTTCAAAGATTTCATAAAAATTTCCTAAAGGTTTCAAAAGAAAACTAGAATTTCAAAGATTTCAAAACATTTCAAATATTTGAAACGATTTCAAAATTTTGTATAAGATTTCAAAAGATTTCACTATTTTTGTATACAAAATATTTCAGAAATATTTCAAAGAATTCATAAGGATTTCAAAAGATTTCACAAAGATTTCAAATATTTCAGTGATTTCGAACAAATACAAAAGATTTCACAAATATTTCAAAGAATTCATAAAGATTTCAACAGTTTCAAGCATTTCAATGATTTCAGAAAAGGTATAGTACACCAGATTTCAAAGATTTTAAACGATTTCAAAAAGTTTCAACAAATTTGAGAAGATTTGAAAAGATATCAATGATTTCAAACGAACACAAAAGATTTCACAAACAAAAATGAAAGAAAGATTTCACAAATATTTCAAATATTTCAAAAAATTTCACAAAGATTTCAACGATTTCAAAGATTTTACAAAAATTTTAAAAGATTCCAATTGATTTCTCAAATATTTCCGAAAGATTATAAATACTTTAAAAGGTTTCAACGAATTCACAAAGATTTCAAGGATTTCAATGACTTTACAAAGATTTTAAAATATTCAAAATGATTTCACAAAGACGACTTCTGTTCGCAAAAAATTAAGAATTTCTTTATTTATGGTTTTGCTTTCTTTAGAAATTGTTGACCAATGAAAAACGAAATAGCTCATTTTTTACATGTATAACAAACGGTTATTTTATTATTTGATGTAAAAAAGGAGACCTGGAAAAGCTTGATTTCTTGACCAGGAAAATCTGGAAAAGACCTTGAATTTTGTTCCTAAGAATCAGTGGACACCCTGTAAATATATTATATTTGATTAAAACGCTTTAAATTCATATTATTTCAACTAAAGGTATTGTATTTTCAACAAAAGAGATTAATTCTTAACGGAAAAGATGAATTTTCAACAATGAAGCCTAATTTTCTACCAAAATAGATGAATATTCAATAAAATACATGAATTTTTAACCAAACAGTTGCATTTTTACGAAAAAAGATTATAATCATACCACAAGAGATGAATTTTTTTCCTAAAAGATTAATTTTCTACAAAAAAAAAATAATTTTTAACAAAATATATGCCTTTTCAACCAAATAGTTGAATTTTCAAGTAAAAAAGATCAGTTTTCAACCAAAAATGGAACAGGAAAATTTGCAGTCAAAAGAATTAATTTTAGAACAAAAAAAAAACAAATTTTAAACAAAGTAGTAAAATTTGCAACCAAAGAGATGAATATTTAACTAACATGATGAATCTTTAACCCGAAAAATGAGTTTTTAACAAAGTAATCAAACTTTCAACCAAGTAGTTGAATTTTCAACTGAAAAATATGATTTCTCAACGAGAAATGTAATAGTTGATATTTCGACACAAAAATAATTTGATTTTCAATAAAAATCATGTGAATTAAAACAAAAAACGTATTTTCAACAAAATAGTTCAATCCTCAACCAAAACAGAAGAATTTTTAATCAGTTGAATTTCCAACACGACAATCTAAATGTTTAACAGAAAAGTTCATTTTCAAACAAACAATTGAATTTTATACCAAAATAATTGCATTTTCAAACCAAAAAGACGAATTTCCAATCTAATAGTGGAATTTTCAACTAAAAAATATAAATTTTCAACCAAAAATGAAATAGTAAAAATTTAAGTTAAAAAAATTGATTTTCTAAAAAAAAAAACGAATTTTCAACCTAACAAGATGAATTCTCTATGAAGAATGTAATATTTGATATTTCAACCAAAGTATATATTAATTTTTATAATAAGGAACAGTTGCATTCAGCCAGAAAAGTTTCAACAATACCATTGAATCCTCAACCAAAACTGATTAATTTTCAACCAAAAAATTGCATTTTTAAACGAAAAAGATAACATTTCTACCAAAAGATAGATTTGTCAAGGAAAAAAAACGAATTTTCAACAAAATTTGAATTTTTAACCAAGAAAGGTTTTTCAGTCCAGAGCGAAATTGTTTTAAACCAAATTGCTGATTTTTCATGCCAGAAAGACGAATTTTCTAAAAATCGGTTGAACTTTCAACCCAAAAAGACGAATTTTCAACAAAAAAGTAAATTTTAATCAAATACTTCAAGTTTCAAACAAAAATATGAATTTTCTACAGAAAAAAAAACGAATTTTCTACAAAACAGTTGAATTTTCAAACCGACGATATGACTTTTTAAGAAAAAAGTTCGTTTTCAACTATAAACAAAAAAGATAAAATTTCTGTCAGAGGAGATGAATTTTTAAACCTAAAAGACAAATTTTAAACACAAGAATTGAATTTTTAACCAAGAAAAATTTTTCAATAAAGAGAGAAAAAAATTTTTGAAACAAGTTGTTGATTTTTCAAGCAAAAAAAAGCTTTTGTATAAAACAGTTGAATTTTCATCAAAAAAGTTAATTTTTGACCAAATAGTTGAATTTTGAATTAAAATGAAGAATTTTCAACAAAATAGTTGATTCCTCAACCAAGACAGATTTTTTTCAACCAAGCTGTTGCATTTTTAACCAAGCAGTTGCATTTTTCACCAAGCAGTTGCATTTTTAACAAAAAACCAAATTTTTAAACCAAAAAATTAATTTGCAACTAAACAATTGATTTTGTAACCGATAAAATTTTTTCAGTTAAGAGAGAAAAGAAATTTTAACCAAATTGTTGAATTTTCGAGCTAAAAAGATGAATTTTCTACAAAACAGTTGAATTTTCAAACCGAAAACACGAATTTTCAGCAAAAAAGTTCATTTTCAACCAAATAGTTGCATTTTTATCCAAGAACGATGAAGTTTCTACTAAAATAGAGAAATTTTTAAATAAAAAAGACCAATTTTTAACAACAACAAAATACTTAAATTTTCACCCCAAAAAATATGTTAGTTTGACTTTTTAATATCAAAATTAGAGTTTTAAACAAGAAGTTTACTATAACATTTTTAACATTTTTAACCCAGAAAGATTTTTTAGTTAAGGGAGACAATTGTTTAACCAAATTATTGAATTTGCAAGCCAAAAAATCATATTTTCTAGAAAACATTTGAATTTGCTAACTAAAAATATGAATTTTAAACAAAAAAATTTAATTTTCAACCAAAACCAAAAAAAAAAATGAAATTTCTATAAAAAGAGATGCATTTTTAAACCAAAAAAGGACCGAGAATGATGCTGCAGTTAAGAATGAAATTTTTTTTAACCAAATTGTTGAATTTTCAAGCAAAAAAGACGAATTTTTTACAAAACAGTTGAATTTGCAACCTGAAAATATGAATTTTCAACAAAAAAGTTCCTTTTTAACTAAATAGTTGTATTTTTAACCAAAAAAGATAAACTCTCAACGAAAAGTGTAATAGTTGATATTTCATCAGTGGTGTAGTCCTAAAAAATAAAGTGGACAATTTGTGTAAAGTTATTATAAAAATTATTATTGTTATTATCGTTTTTGTGGATAAATAATGTAGTAAGTTGGAAAAAATGAAGAGTATCGATTATTTCAAAAATGCCTACTTGAAAGGAAAAAGTTTAATGTAACAGTTGTTGATTCGGTTAATTTATGTTCTTCTTTGCTTTTTTTATCACACCATAAAATTGTATTGTTGAAAAAAAAAATCTTGAAGGATTTTATAAATATTTTCACAAAAATCTCGAAAATAACGCGAGATAGAAAAAAATGTCAAGAAAGATTTTTATAGAACTGCTTTAGAGAAACAATTTTATTTCTTTGATTTTTTTCGTATCTTTCTTTCCTCACCAATTTTCAACCAAGTTCTTGGATTTGCTACCAAAATACGAGTTTTCAACAAAATAGTTGAATTTTCGACCAAGAAAGACCTTAGTTATGAGAGAAAAGAAATTTTAACCGAATTGTTACATTTTCAAGCTAAAAAGGCGATTTTAATCAAAGAGACTGAGTTTTTAAACAAAATTGTGGATTTTGTAACAAAATAATTAAATTTTCAAACGAGTGATAAAATATTTAACCAAAAAAAAAGATATATTCTGTACCAAAAATTTAATAGGCTTTTCAACGAAACATTTGAATTTTCAACACGTTTTTTGTTAGATTCTATTAATTCAGTTCGCATTTAAACGAAGATAAAAAACGAGAAAAAGGTAAAAATAGAGAAATACTGTGAAGCCTGCGATAAATAAACAGAAATTTTAATAATTTATAGACTAAAGAAAGATAGTCTAAATAAACGTTGAAGTTTATTTTTAATACTTTAAAAATATTAGCTTGGAAAAGTGGAAATTTTTCTTAGAAAATAAAGTTAATAATTTTCCAGCACGCACTTTTTTATTTCAAACGGGCAAAACTGAAATAATATTGAATTTTCTTTACAGCCGTCGAACCCTTCAAGCCTGACACGATTTCGGAGGGCATTTTACGTCGATTGTTGAAGCACGATGTTGTTTATCACATCAAGGTAAAATCGAGAGAAAAGGCTCGGCAGGACCCAGCGACGCTCATTTACCAGCAGAACAAACCGGCCGATTATTTCATTCTGATCCTGGAAGGCCGGGTGGAAGTTACTATGGGAAAAGAAAACTTGAATTTCGAGAGCGGCCCTTTTACCTACTTTGGAACACAAGCTCTCGCAATTAATGTCACTGCCCGTAAGTTACACACATTTTCGAAATCTCAGAATAATTACAGGGTGTCTACCTGACCGGCAAAATCGAGAAAAGATCGGGAAACCGGAAAATGACAGTGAATTTATTTTTGAATGGGAATTTTACAAATTTCTAGAAGAGAAATCTATTTCATCACTTGAAATATCAAAAATTTCACATCACGTGATATAATTTTAAGTTTTCAACATTTTTTACATGTTAAATTCAATTGTTAACTTTTTAAATTATGAAATCATTCAGTTTACAATGAGTGATTCTAAGATTTGTTACATTATCAGCTGTACATTTTGAATTTAAAGATGTTTAAAATGCAGTTTTGAATACGTTAACAAATGAAAATTAAAAGCGTTCAAAATTGAAAATTTGTTGAAAAAAATGTTTTAAGTTGATCAAGTATTAATATAAATTAATTAACGATTTTAAAAGTTGAGCTGTAGTTCGAAAATTTAAAACTAAACAATAATTGATTTTACAAGACGATTCTAAATCTGAAAATTAAACAATTTACAGATTTTAACGATAAAAATTGTTCCAATTGGAAAGACTTATTAGTTAAACAAATGTTAACGTCCAGTTGACACTTTATAAACTATTTTCAAATTTTTAATAATTTCAAATTAATAGATGAGATGGCATGATTCCATCAAAAAAACAAATTTCCAAATGTTGAACAATACCGAAAAAAAATTTCAAATTACCGAAAAAAGTAAAACAACCGATAATGTTTATTAACGAAATATAAATATTCCTAAAGTGAAAGTTAACGAAACTAGAAAACTTAAGAAATTTTAAATTACCGAAATTATTAAATTCTGAAAATTTTATAATTACCGAAATTTTAAAACCCGAATTTTAAAATTCTTGAATTCAGTAAATTACAGAAATTTCAAATTCCAAATATTAATAAATTACCGACATTTCGAATTAAAAAAAAAAGTTTAATTTTTTCTATCGGTTAGAATAATATTTTATTTGATATACTTGCAGTTTGTAATTGAAAACTGCTTACGAAATTTTAGGGAATTTCAAATTTAGTGCTTTAAAATATTTCCTTAATTTTATAATTTCAGGAATTTTAACAATCTAAATTTTTCTAGTTTCGTTAACTTTCAGTTTTGGAATATTTCGTTAATAAACATTTTAAGTAGTTTTATTTTTTTCAGTTATTTGAAATTTCGGAAATTTGTATTTTTTATTCGATTTCAGTAAGTACCAATATTTTAATTATGTTATCCTTAATAGATTCATAATAAAACGCTTTTATTCAATTTCAGATCATATTCAAATATTGTTTCAGTCAAAATATTCTATTTTTAACCCATTCAATTTGAAATTTTTAATTTAAACAAATATTTTTTTTAAATATTTAGCAATGGTTTACTGGTCTTTTAAAATTCATTAAAAATTATTTACTCAGAGAACGTAAATATGTAATTTATAGCTAAGCCTAATTTATAAAATTTCAAGCAAATGCAAACGCCAATGAAAAATTTATTCTTGTTTATGAGAACGATTCAAAATATATAAAAAATGTTTATTTAACCTTTTTTTTTTACTTTTTTTGTGTGTCGTAAATGGATTTCCAACGGCCTAACGAAGAGATGATCAGAGTTGGAATTTCTTTTAAATATTATAAATTCGCTACTCAGAATCGATTGGTCGAAGATGAATTTTCCAATGGCGACCCGTTTTCGAAAAACTCAACTTTTATCAAACATTTTTTTTAAGGATTGAAATGTTTATTTATTAAAATCAATCTTCATTAATTTGCAACAGTTGAATTTCAAACGGTTGAAAATTCAATTATAAATTATTTTCAATATTTGAATTTTTAACAGTTCAATATTCGATTTTTTTCAGTTTACAACATTTTAAAATTTAATTTTTTTTTAAATTAAAGAAAACTGAAAATTCAGTTGTTGAAAACTGAAGAAAATTGTTAATAGAAATTTGAACAGTTGAAAATTGAATTGTTTCTAATTGAAGAAAATTGAATTTTCAACTGTTAAAAATTGAAAAAATTGAATTTTCATGTGTTGAAAATTGAAGATAATAGATCATTGAATTTTCAGTAGCTGAAAATTCAATTGTTGACAAGTGCAGAAAATTTAATTTTCGTCACATAAAAATGGAAGAAAATTGGTAATTGAATTTTCAACAGTTGAAAATTATATTGTTGAAAATTGAAGAAAATTTAAAATTGAATATTCATCTGTTGAAAATTGAAGAAAATTGATTATTGAATTTTCAATAAATAAAAATTCAGTTTTTGGAAAGTGCAGAACATTTAATTTTCGACACTTGAAAATTGAAGAAAATGTATAATTGAATTTTCAACAGATGAAAATTCTCTGGTTGAAAATTGAAGAAAATTTAAAATTGAATATTCATCTGTTGAAAATTGAAAAAAATTGATCACTGCATTTTCAATAGATGAAAATTATATTGTTGAAAATTGAGAAAAATTGATAATTAAGTTTCAATGGATGAAAATTCAATTGTTTTAAACTGAGGAAAACTGAAAATTCAATTGTTGAAAATTGAAGAAAATTGAAAATTGAATTTTCAACAGTAGAAAATTCAACTGTTGAAAATTGAATAGAATTGAACATTGAAAATTATTAATTGAAGTATCAACAGTAGAAAACTCAACTGTTGAAAATTGAAGAAAATTGAATGTTTAGCTGTTGGAAATTGAAAAAAATTGATAATTTAATTTTTAACAGATGACAATTCAATTGTTATAAATTAAAGAAAACTGAAAATTCAAGTGTTGTAAATTAATTGTCAGCTGTTGAAAATTGAAGAAAATTCCATTATTGAGAATTGAAGGAAATTGAAAATTGAATATTAAAGTGTTGAAAATTTCAGAAAATTTAGTTTTCAACTCTTGAAAATTGATAATTGAATTTTCAATAGTTGAGAATTCTGTTGTTGAAAATGGAAGAAAATCGAATTTCCAAGTTTTAAAAATGGAAGAAAATTGAATTTTCAACAGTTGAATTTTCTTCAATTTCCAACTGTTGAATTCATTATAAGAATTTAATAAATAAACATTTCAATCCAGGAAACAAAAATTTTGAAAAAAGTCGGTTTTTTCAAAAACAGCTCGCTACTGGCCTCAGTAGGGAATTTATAAGATTAGAAAAAAATCCCAACTCTGATCATCTCCTTGTAACTAAATCCAATTTGTAAAAAAGTTTGTTTATTCTCAGAATTATAAAATCATTTAACATTATTCAAAAGCATAACGTTTCTGATAAAAAATGGTTTCTTTTCTACGTGTAAAAATTTATGTTTAATCTTTCCCCTGTTTTCCCCTTTTTCGCGAAAAAATTACTCTATTTTCCACTTTTTGAGCTCCTTTTGCACTGTGATGCCGGCTAATTGCATTTCTTTTATTATTTTGAAATTGTAAATATATATTTTTTTTTTAATGAGAGAAAGATTTACGTTTTAAAACAAAAATATAAGAACTTTGAGTATGATTTGAGACAGGAAATTTTGGAAAATATATCTGTAATCTGGGATTTGAAAAGGGTGAAGAAGAATTATCCTAGTTCCGATTTTGAACATGCAATTTTTAGAAAGAATGATTATTTTCAGTTGGTTCAGGGAATTTTCCAAAAGAATTATAATCCCGAGTTATACCTGTATTAAAAAAAAGTTTAATGAACTACAAATCTGTAAAAGGGAATTTTACAAAAGTATTATTATTCAGATCTGGAACAAGGAATTTTCCAAAAGAATTATAATTCTGACTCGGAAGAAGTAATTTTATAGTAGAATTATAATTCTGACTCGGAAGAAGTAATTTTTCTAGTAGAATTATAATTCTGTCTTATAACAGATTTTTTCAAAAGAATTACAATTCTGACATGTAACAGAGAATTTTCCAAAAGAATTAAAATTCTGAGTGAGGACATGGAAATTTCAAAAAGAATTATAATTCCCAGAACTCAGAGTAATTAAAAATACGCATTTTTTTATATCATAACTAATTATTTTATTATTATTATTGTTAACACAGTTGAATCACCAGTCACCGCGAATCCTATTGCAATGGGAAGCATCCACTCCTTAAATTTAACCGCGATAGCGCGTCACACTTTTACACCGGATTATACAGTTCGAGCAGTGACTGAACTGATTTACGTCAAGATCAAGAGGTCACTCTACCTTGCAGCAAAACGAGCCACTCTTTTAGAAAGGAGTCAAAAAGATATTTCGCCTAGCACGGATCAGTTTGACGACGAAGTAGAAAAGGTAAGACCAAAACAAAACTGTATTTTTCGTTTTATTTTATTAGGGCGCGTCCACATATTACGTGACACTTTAAAGGGTCAAGAATTAAAAAAGTGTCACACAGGAGCTGGGTTGCAAAGGGTTTGTAACACGTGATACTGCTTTGATCAAAAAATAAAATTTAAGTCTGGGTCAATACATTAAACACCAATGTTATCGACAAACAAAAATGTCGTATTTGCATTTTCAAGCCAAAAGACGAATTTTTTAAAAGACAGTTTAATTTTCAACCCGAATAGATGAATTTTCGACAAAAAAGTTCATTTTTGGCCAAGAGAGATGAATTTTCTACCGTAAAAAAGGAATTTGCAATCTAAAAGGACAAATTTGTAACAAAAAAGTTGCATTTTCGACCAAAAAAGATAACTTTAACAAAGTTGTTGCATTTTTAACAAAATAATTAAACTTTCAAATTTTTTTTTTTTTACCAAACAGATGAATTTTTAACCTGCAAAGATGAATTTTCAACCAAGAAGATTAATTTCCTACCAAAAGACGAATTTTCAATAAAATACATGAATTTTCAACTAAAAGAGAAAACTTCAACCTAAAATTTCAGATAAATTTTCAACAACAAAAAAACACTTCCAATAGAATAGTTAAACTTTCAAGTAAATAGTTCAATTTTTAACCAAATATTTTAACTTTTTATCAAAGTAGTTTAATTTTCAACCAAGAATATGAATTTTTAAACAAGTAGTTTAATTTACTACCAAATTGGTAAATTTTCAAGCCAAAAAGGCGAATTTTTTAAAAGACAGTTGAATTTTCAACTCGAATAGCAGAATTTTCGACAAAAAAGTTCATTTTTGGCCAAGAGAGATGAATTTTCTACCATAAAAGAGGAATTTTCAGTCCAAAAGGGCAAATTTTCAACAAAAAAGTTGAATTTTCGATAATAAGTTTATTTTTAGCCAAGAGAGATGAATTTTCTACCAAGCAAGATGACTTTTCTACCGTAAAAGAGGAATGTTCAATATAAAAGGACACATTTTTAACAAAACAGTTGAATTTTCGACCAAAAAAGATAATTTTAACAAAGTAGTTGAATTTTTAACAATATAATTAAACTTTCAAAAAAATAGTTGTTTTTCTACCAAATAGATGAATTTTTAACCTACAACGATGAATTTTCAAACAAGAAGGTTAATTTTCTACCAAAAGACGAATTTTCAATAAAATACATGAATTTTCATCTAAAAAAGAAAGCTTCAACCTAAAATTTCAGATAAATAAATAAATTTTCAACCAAATAAAAAAACACTTCCAACAGAATAGTTAAACTTTCAAGTAAATAGTTCAATTTTTAACCAAATAGTTGAACTTTTTATCAAAGTAGTTTAATTTTCAACCAAGAATATGCATTTTTAACCAAATAGTTTAATTTACTACCAAATTGGTGAATTTTCAAGCCAAATAGGCGAATTTTTTAAAAGACAGTTGCATTTTTGACCAAAAAAGGTAATTTTAATAAAGTAGTTGAATTTTTAACAAAATAAATTCACTTTAAAAAATGGTTTATTTTTTTACCAAATAGCTGAATTTTTAACCTACAAAGATGAATTTTCAACCAAGAAGATTAATTTTCTACCAATTTTCTCTTTAAATATACGATATTTGAAAATACAATATATGAATTACGCGAAAATTCTTTGAAATTAGTAAGTGTACTCATATTTGAATAATAATTAAACCAATTATAGCATTTTAATCAATTATTTATGAATAAATAAGGTACAGTTTTCAAGTGCTTAACCATTAAATATAAATACTCTTTAAAAACATTTGAAGCTGAAATATTTTAAAGCATGTTGAAAGTGTGAAAACTGGAGACAGAAGTTGTTATCCAATATAAAATTTGAACAGTTACAAAATATATAGTACTTTTTAAATAAATATTAGAAGGTGAACACTTTTTAGTTGAAAAGTACAAAGTTAAATACCTAATTAAAAAATTGAATATTCCAAATTCATCAACTTCAATATCAAATGTCCTAACTTGAGCAATTTTTAATTTGAACGATTTCAAATTCAAAATATTTCCTATTGATTCAAAAATTATGACGAATTTGTTATATTCACAGCTTTTACTAGTAAGCAATAATAAAAACTTACGAAATTAAAAAAAAAAATTTTGATCCATAAAAATTTTTTTGTAAATGTGCAAAAACCTTTATTTTATTTATTGAATCATATGCACACCAAAGAAACATTTTATCATTTTGCTTTTTCGGAAAAAAAACTTTTGTCGTGATTTAGGATTTTTGGGATTTCATATTCTTTTTGCGATTTTCCAACGTTATGAAACCCACGAAAAAAAAGTTTCCCATCAATAAAAAATAATAACATGTTTCTTTGGTTCAAGCTGAAGAAATTTCAGGTTCGAAGCAATTTAAAAAACATTTTTTTGTACATTTTCAAACAAATTTTAAATAAGGCAAAATTGTTTAAAAAATTTTTTTAATTTTAATTTATAAATTCAAAACGATTCGATTAATTTTAGAATTTTCACTTCGCTCTACTGAAGAGTGTAGTTTTCAATTTATACTTAAAGTATTAATTATAGTAAGGAAGAAATTACAAATCTTGGAAAGAAATATTTATGAGAGAGATGTTAAACATATCAAAATTGTGTATGTAACTAATTTTATTTTTTCTTGGACTTTTTTATATCACTGTAAGTGGATTTCCAACGACCTAAGTATGTCCAATTTTAAAAAATAAATTCTTTAATGGCAGAAATCATTGAAAAATCATTGAAAATTATTTAAAAATATAAAATTTATTATAAGAAGATTGTTCTTTTCGACATGTAGAAATAAATGTTTAACCTTCTCCTATTTTCCCCTTTTTCATGAGAAAATTACGCTATTTCCCCTGTTTTGAGCTCCTTTTGCGCTGTGATCCCTGCAGTTGAATTTAAGTAAAAAGACGAATTTTGAACGAAATAGTTGTTGAACAAAATGATGTATTTTTAACAAAACAAATTAATTTTCTACCTAAATAGACAAATTTTTAACAAAATACATCAGTTTTCCACCAACTAGTTGAATATCCAATGTGTAAAGGAAAAAGGTTCAACTAAAAATGGGATAGGTACATTTTCAGATAAAAAATTCATTGTACACAAAATAACGAATTTCCAACAAAATACTTTAATTTTTGAACAAATAGTTGAATTTTCTACCATAGTAGTTGAATTTTGAAAAAGATTTTAAATTTTAATAAAAAACAGTTGAATTTAACCAAAAAAGACGAATTTTCAACCAGGGAAGATCACTTTTCAATTAAAAATATAATTTTTCAACAAAAATGTAATAGTTACATTTTCAGTGAAAAAAAAATCATTTCTCAACCAAAAAATAAAAGAATTTTTAACAAGATAGTTAAATCCTCAACCAAAGAGATGAATATTTAACTAAAATAATGAATCTTTAACCCGGAAATGAATTTTCTTTAAAGTAGTTAAATTTTCAACCAAGTACTTGAGTTTAAAACCAAAATAGATTAATTTTCAATCAAGGAGTTGCATTTTTAACCAAAAAGGATGGTCTTTCAAACAAGAAGATTCATTTTCTCCCAAAAATGACTTATTTTAATTTATAAAAAACGATTTAATGTAATTAATAATTAAGACACGATACACGTTAATATAATAAAATAATAATTTATTATTTTACTTATATTTGTGCTTATAATTAATCATTATCTACCGTAGGGTGCTTTCCCTCCATTAAATATCAATTTTCAACCAAACATGGAATATTTACATTTTCAGTGAACAAAATTATTTCTTGACAAAAAAAAAACATTAAATTTTCAAATTTATTTATTATAAACAAAAAACATTCTACAATAAAGATAACTTTTTAACAAAATATTTGAATTTTTAACAAAATAATTAAATTTTCAACAAAATAATTGAATTTTCCACCTAAAAAGATGAATTCTCAACAAAAAAGTGTAATAGTCAATATTTGAACAACAAAAAATCAAAATTCATAAAAAAAATGAATTTTAAAACGAAAAAGACGACATTTCAACAAATAAAGGTTTTTCAGTCATGAAAGAAAAAAAAAATTTGATCTAAATTGTTGAACCTTCAAACCAAAAGACGAATTTTCTGTACAAAAATTGAATTTTCAACAAGAAAATATGAATTTTCAGAAAAACATAATTTTCAACAAAATAGGTAAATTTCCAACAACAAAGTAGTTCAACTTTTATCCACGCAGTTGATTACTTAACAAAGTGGTTCATCCAAAATTTTTAAACAATACAGTTGAATCCTTTTGCAAAGAAGATTAATTTTCAAGAAAACAGTTGCATTTTTATTCAAGAAAGATGAAATTTTCATTCAAAAAAGATTTTATTGACTTTTCAATATCAAAATATTATTTTTAAACAAGAAGTAAATTTTCTACGAAAATAGTTGAATTTTAAACCCAACATGACGAACTTTCAACAAAACAGTTGAATTTTCTACCAAAAAGCATGACTTTTTAAAAAAATTGTTAAATTTTCAATCAAACAGTTGAATTTTTATCCAAGAAAGCTGAAATTTCTAATAAAATAGATGAATTTTCAAATTAAAAAGACAAATTTTCTAAAAAATAGTTGAATTTTTATCCAAAAAATATGCAACTTCTACTAAAATAAATGAATTTTAAATAAAAAAGACGAATTGAAAAAAAAATAGTTGTATTTTCAGCAAAAAAGATTTCAGTTGAATTTTCAACACTATGAAATGAATTTTAAACAAAAAGTAAATTTTCTACGAGAATACTTGAATTTTCAACCCAAAAAGACGAATTTTCAATAAAACAGTTGCATTTTTATCCAAGAAAGATGCAACTTCTACTAAAATAAATGAATTTTTAATTTATAAAGACAAATTTTCAAAAAAATAGTTGAATTTTCATGCAAAGAAGATTTCAGTTGAATTTTCAACACTGAGATATGAATTTTAAAGAAAAAGTAAATTTTCTACAAAAATAGTTGAATTTCAAACCCAAGAAGACGAATTTTCAACGAAACAGTTTAATTTTGAACCAAAATTTTTTTTTTTTTTCTACGAGAATAGTTGAATTTTCAACCCAAAAAGACGAATTTTCAATAAAACAGTTGCATTTTTATCCAAGAAAGATGCAACTTCTACTAAAATAAATGAATTTTTAATTTATAAAGACAAATTTTCAAAAAAATAGTTGAATTTTCATGCAAAGAAGATTTCAGTTGAATTTTCAACACTAAGATATGAATTTTAAAGAAAAAGTAAATTTTCTACGGAAATAGTTGAATTTCAAACCCAAGGAGACGAATTTTCCACAAAACAGTTGAATTTTGAACCAAAAAGGATTACTTTTTAACAAAACTGTTGAATTTTCAAACAAATAATAAAATTTATTACTAAAATGATAATCTTCAAGAGGAAGCAACTACAAAAAAATATATAAATATAAGGCAAAAAATTATTAATAAGAATATTATGTTAATTAATATTCAAATACCATAATATTAAACTTGTATCATTTTTAAAGTAAAATCTTTTATAAACGGAATAAAACAATTTCAAATTTATTCTTCTTGGCAGTTATTTAAAGTTATAGAAATTCCCTGACTTTTACAAGATTTATTTTGTTAATTCTCTGTCTTTTCGTTGACCAGTAAAATTTCTTGACTTTTTTTTTTTTAAATTGTTGACTAGGTTCGTTTTTAACTCACCAGGTTTCTTTGGCGTGTAAAGTTAAATTCGTATTATATTTCTGTACAATTACTGCGAGTTATTTGTTCCATTTTCGAAATTCCAAAAATTACGTAGATGAATGAAGGAGCCCCTCCCCCTTTCGTAACTAATCGTAACAAAATATCTCGACCCCTCCCTCCCGCTTGAGCTGTTACGTAATTTAAGTACGGTCCCTTATATAAAATAACACTTATATTTCGTATTTAAAAATAGGAAGGGGGTCAACTTCAGTGTCATATGGCATTTTGAGGGGGGTTCATGGAAATGTCACAAACTGTCATAAAAGGGAGAAGTGAGTCAAAAGTCACTTAAAATAGCGTCACGTAATATGTGGACGCCCCCTTACCCCGAAAGGGATTTCGTTTAATGACAGGGTGTCCAGCCTGTGGGAAATGCGTGGAAAGTGGGAATGTATGGGAATTTTATTGGTGAGGGAATTACACGGTAAGTGTACCGGATATTATTTTTCAAGCGGGAATTTTTCGCCGTATTTTACTAAATGTTTGACCAAAATGTGCAAAGTGGTTTGGGAATGATCAAACGATTCCGAGTCGAGACAAAGCAAGTTATGAAAATAAAAATTTATTACCAACAAGCATTTGAGGACTTTTTGCTGATGAAAATTCGCTACAAAAAATTTGATGTGTCTAAAGAATAAAAAATGTAAATGCAGCAATTTAAAAAAAAATTATATTTATTTATCTATAGTTGATATTTATTTATATATAGTTGATATTTTAATGAAGAAAAGGTTTTTACTTTAAATCAAAAAGAGTTGAATTGAACCAAAAAGGACGAATTTCCAACAAAATAGTTGAATCCGCATCAAAAACAAATTAATTTTCAACCAGTTACATTTTTACCCCAAAAAGATCAAATTTCTACCAAAAGAGATAAATTTTCAACACAAAAGAATAATTGTCTACGAAAAAAGATGAATTTTCAACAAAATACTTAAATATTAAACGCTACAGTAACATTTTTAACAAAAATAATTTATTTTCTACTAAAAAAAAGACGATTTTTCAACAAACTCCATACATTTTTAACCAAGTAGTTGAATTTTCAACCAAGAAGATTAATTTTCTACCTCAAAAGACGAATTTTCAACATATTACATTAATTTTCAACTAAATAAAAGTGAGGAAGATAATTTTTTTCTCAGACTTGAGATGTTTACAGCCCAAAATGTCGAAGGCATTTTTCAACCAAATTACTTTTATTTTTATTATTGATTAATTTGATCATTTTATTAATTTTAGTTTATATTTTTTTCATTTCTAAAAAGTGTCAACTAAATAGTTTAATTTTTAAACTAAAAAAGATCTATTTTAACAAACAAAAAATGTAGTAGTTAAATTTTCATTTAAGAGAATTAATTTCCAATAAAAAAACTAATTTTCTACAAACCAGTTACATTTTATCAGTAATAGTTGAGTTTTCTACCAAATTGTTGAATTTTTAAGCCAAAAAAACGAATTTTCTACAAAACAGTTGAATTTTCAACCCGAGAATATACATCTTCAACAAAAAGTTATTTTTCAACCATTTAGAAATTTTCAGTTAAAAAAAAATTAATTTTTAACAAAAAAACAAAGAATTTTCAACTAAAATTATGAATCTTCAACCAAAAAAAGAGCTTTTTAGAAAGCAGTTGAAGTTTCAACCAGTGAGTTGAATTTTGAACGAAAAATGTAATAGTTGATATTTCAACAAAAAAAGGTTTTAACTTAAAGTAAAAAGCAGTTGGATTCAACCCGCAAAAACGTATTTTCAGCAAAATACTTAAATTCTCAACTAAACCAGATTAATTTTAACGAAACCGTTGCATTTTTAACAAAAAATTTTTTTTTCAACAAAAAAGACGAATTTTCAACAAATTATTATACATAAATTTTCAACTAAATTGTTATTGTTCAAAATATTTAGTTTAAATAGTTTGAATGGATGTGATCTTGGTCCTAATTTTATTTGATTAATTCTAGTTTATATTTTTTCGTTTCTAAAAAGTATTAACTAAATAATTGAATTTTTAATCTAATAAAGATCAATTTTTAGCCAAAAATATAGTAGTTAAATTTTTATTTCAGAGAATTATTTTCAACAAACAAAAACAAAATTTTAAACACATACCTGAATCCTCTACTAAAACAGATTAAATTTAAACCAAACATATGCTTTTTTAACGAAAAAATTGATTATCTAAAAAAAAGACGCCTTTTCATTGAAATAGTTAAATTTTCTACTAACATAAGTTGATGAATTTTAGAGCCGAAAATACGAATTTCTATACAACAGTTGAATTTTCAACCCGAGAATATAAATTTTCAACAAAAAAGTTAATTTTCAAACAATCAGTTAAATGTTCAAAAAAATAGTTAAATTCTCATTAAAGAAAGTAATTTTTAACCAACAAAAAAAACGAATTTTCAATTAAAATTATGAATCTTCAATAAAAAAAAAGAACTTTTAAGAAAGTAGTTTAACATACAATTAAGGAGTTGAATTTCCAATCTAAAATAATGAATTTTCCAGGAAAAATGTAATAGTAAAGTTAATTCAACAAAAAAGATTTTAATTTTTATTTAAAATAAAAAGAAGTTGGATTGAATCCACCAAATGAATTTTCAACAAATTACTTGAATCCTCAACTTAAACCGATCAATTGTCAACCAAACCGTTGCAGTTTTAACCACAAAAATTGATCTCTTACCAAAAAATACGAATTTTCAACAAAATTCATAAATTTTCATCCATATAGTTAAATTTTTTACCAAATTATTGAATTTTTGATTTGAAAATACAAATTGTCTACAAAACTGATGAATTTTCAACAAAAAAGTAAATTTTCAACCGAAAGAGATTAATTTTTAACTAGATAGTTGTATTTTTAAGCAAAAAATGTTGAATTTCTACAGAACGAGAAGAATTTTCAAACCAAAAAGATGAATGTTCAACAAAATAGTTGAATTTTCAACCAAAACAAATTTTTTAACCAAAAAAGTTGAATTATTATTGAACAAAAATGTAATAGTAGACCGTTCAGCCGAAAAGAATGAACTTTCAACCAGAAATAGTTACATTTTCTGATTGGTTCCTATTAATTCAGTTCGCATTTAAGTGAAAAAAACGAGAAAAAAAGGAGCACAGGGAAAAAACTTTGAAGCCGGCGGTAAATAAATAGGAATTTTGATAATTTTGTACTAAAGAATAACAATTTAAATAAAAATTAAAGTTCATTTTTAATACTTTAAAAATACTAAGTTAGAAAACTGGAAAATTTGCTTAAAAAATAAAGATAATTTTCTATTGCACACTTTTTAATTCCGGACTATGCACTTTTAAATTCGGACTACACATAAGCTTAATACTTAAAAATAAATACTTAATACTTGAAAAATTTTATGGCAAAATTGTTTCTTACACATAGTCATTTTTATGAGCTTTTAAGTATTTTCTTCTATAGCTATAGCTTTAAAAATTATTAGTTTTGAAAAATCTTTTCAATATCTCAAAGGAAGCCACTTTTCCAATTACAGTCATTTTCAGTTTTTTTTTAAATTATTTCTTTCCAACTAGTTTTAAGAAGTCTTTTGAATGCTTAAAAACGTTGACTGATAAAATACTCGAATTGGAAAATAGATAAACAGCAGAATTTTTTTTCTAGTGTTTTTATTGTCATTAGGAAGGTCCGAGGTATTTGAAATAATTTTTAAAGCTAGCGTTAAAATATTTGCTAAATTCACATTTTTTATTTTCTAGTGATATAAAACTTGTTTGTAGTGGATTTTTTTCAGCAAAGAGTCCTCAAATAGATAAGAAAAAAATCTCTTATAATTGCTAAGGATTCTTTTTAGAAACACAATAAATTAACGTGTAATTCATTTATATAAGATAGACGTTTTTAGGTCTCCACTGGACACCCTGAATAGTATAATAATAATAATTTTAAAGTTTTTATTTTGATTTTAAATTGAATTTTTAATATGTTTTTTTCATTGCATAATTTTAATGAATGTATAAAAGAGGGTGTCTCCAATTTTTAAGTTATTTGAAATGTTTTTTAAATATATTTTTTATTTGCATAATTTTAATGAATACTTAAAACCGGATTTTTTTCAAACTTTCAATTTATTAGTTATTTTAAATGTTTTTTTTATATATATTTTTTTCGAGAATAAGTATTAACTTATACTCATTCTTTTTTCCTCACGCTTTTCAGTTTACTCATGAGTATGAATCTGAAGAAGACGAAGATAAGACGTAAATTTGTTTGAAAAAAGTACGTTATATGTTTTTAAAGGAGTTTTCAATGACTAAGAGAAAGTCATAACGTTTGTCTCTTTTCCAGCGTCTTTACAAGAAGCCAAACGACAATTTTTTTAACCGTATCGATAACAGACTTCACAGGCCAAAATACTCTAAAAAGTGGTGAAATAAAATCTTTTTTCCCCAAAACAAGGGAATAAATTTGTTTGAATAAAATTATTTTGGATACTATATTCAATTAAATTTGAAACGCATTAAATTCCTAACATTTCAAGTAAAATATTGCATTTTCAAAATAAATAATTAAATTTTCAGTTAAAAAAGTAATTTTCAATCCAAAAAAAACTTTCAACAAAATAGTTCAATTTTCAACCAAAGACATTAATCTTCAACCACAAAAGAATGAATTTTCGACGAAGAATGTAATAGTTAACTTCATGATGGGGACAAAAAATATTTGAATTTTAGACAAAAAACAGTTAAATTCAATGAAAAAAGACGCATTTTTCAACAAAATAATTGAATTATCATCCCAAAAGACGAATTTTCAACAAAACAGTTGACTTTTCAACCAAAGACATGAATTTTTAATCAAGAAGATTAATTTTATACGTGAAAAGACGCATTTTCAATAAAAGCCATGAATGTTCAACTTATTATAATTAATTAACCAAATTATTGAATTTTCAAGCAAAAAAGAGTAATTTTCTACAAAATAGTTGAATTAAAAACAAAAAGTTTATTTTAAATTACATAGTTAAATTTCCTCCTAAAAAAGTTGAATTTTTAACAAAAAATGATAAGTTTTCTACCAAAAATGGAATACCTAATTTCCAATTGAAAAATTAATTTTCAAGAGAAAAAACTATTTTTTCCTAAACAGTTGAATTTGTAACCCAAAAAGATCGAATGTCTACCAGAAGAGATGAAGATTTTTCAGTCATAATATATTAATTTTCAACCAGTGACATTTTTAACTAAAAAATATTAATCTTTGGGTTTTATTAAACTCACAGCAATATTTTCAAATTAAACAAAAACATTTTAGTGGTGAAAAAAATTCCTGAATAATTCTTTTTTAATAAAGGAAAAATAACTTTTTTGGATTCGACTAGACTAACATTGGTTTTAAAAAGTTAAAAAATTTACCTTAAACCTATTTAGTTTAAAGTAGAATAGAAAGCTATGATTTTATTTATTTAAAAAAAATTTGTGTGCATGTTTAAAAAATAATCCTTTATTCAGCAAGAATTTTTTATCATTTTTGTATTCTTACTTACTATCTAAAACAATATACGCAAAAAAATTGTTTTCAATTTTTGCATCCATAGAATGAATTAAAAAAATGTCGAAAGTTTTAACAACTCTCCGGCACCACTAAAACTTTTTATTTAAATTTGCAAAAATGCCAGTGAGTTTCTTTCACTAAGAGGAGTTGAATATTCAGCCCGAAAATATTAATTTTCAACAAAATTATTAAATTTTTAGCCAAGAAAGGTGAATTTTCAAACAGAAGTTTATAGACTAAAGAATAATAGTTTAAATAAGTATTGAAATTAATTTTTAATAGTTTTTAAATCAAAGGTTAGAAAACTGGAAATTTTGCTTAGAAAATAAAGTTAATTTTCCACTGCACACTTTTTCATTTCGGATTACACACTTTTAAATCCAGACCACACAGTGTGTCGGATTTAGCAAAGTTTTATGCTCTGTTTACCATAAACCAACGCTGTTGGAGATTTAAAAAGATGTGTTTCAAAAGCTTTATTATTCTTTAATTATTTTTTTTTACTTCCTGGATTGTAAAACCGGTAGCATATTTCCCGTATTTTTTATGCCATAGGGAATGTGACGCCTTCTTTTAATTCCGTATTAAAAATATTGATGACTCGATGGTTAAAGTTCTCTAAACAAAACAAAAATTTGTATCCCTAGCAATCTTTGAAGTCCCTTGAAATCTTTGGAGATTTAATCAATCCCTTCAATCTTGTGAAATTTCTTGAAATACATTAAAATCCCTCGAAATCTTTGGAATCGCTAGGAATCCCTCGAAATTTAATTTAATTTTTTTTCCAAATTTCACTAGAAATTCTTTGAAACCTTTGGAAATCCTACAAAGTCTTTGAAATCCCTTGAAATCGCTGGAAAATTTAAAAATCCATTTAAAAAGGAGGTATAAATCATTTGAAATCCCTTGAATATAAATTAAATTAAACTTGTTTAAAGTTCTCTAAAAAAACACTTGTATCCTTAGAAATCTTTGAAGTCCCTTAAAATCCTTTGAGATTTAATTAAATCGTTAAATCTTGTGAAATTTCTTGAAATACCTTAAAATCCCTCGAAATCTTTGTAATCGCTAGGAATCCGTCGAAAATTAATTTAATTTTTTTTTCCAAATTTCACTAGAAATTCCTTGAAACCTTTGGAAATCCTACAAAATTCTTTGAAATCCTTTGAGATTTAATTAAATCGTTAAATCTTGTGAAATTTCTTGAAATGCCTTAAAATCCCTCGAAATCTTTGGAATCGCTAGGAATCCGTTGACATTCAATTTAGTTTAATTTTTTTTCCAAATTTCACTAGAAATTCCTTGAAACTCTTGGAAAACCTACAAAATTCTTTGAAATCTCTTAAAATGTTTGGAAAATTTAAAAATCCATTAAAAAAAGGAGGTGTAAATCATTTGAAATCCCTTGAATATAAATTAAATTTAACTTATTCATTAAAGTTCTATAAAAAAAAACTTGTATTTTTATACCTTAAATCTTGTGAAATTTCTTGAAATACCTTAAAATCCCTCGAAATCTTTTGAGTCGTTAGGAATCCCTCGAAATTGAATTGAATTTAATTTTTTTCCAAATTTAATTAAAGATCCTTTGAAATCTTTTGAATTCCTACAGAATTCTTTGAAATCCCTTAAAATTCTTGATATCACTTTAAATTCTTTAGAAACTCTTAAAATCCTTTGAAGTCTTTGTAAAACTTGAAAACCCATGAAAAAGTATAAATCATTTTAATCCCTTGTACATAAATTAACTTAAACCTATTCATTAAAATTCTCTGAAAAAACGGTTTAAAATCCTCAAATTTTGTGAAATACCTCATAATCCATTAAAATCTGTGGAATCGTTACGAATTTCTTTGACATTTAGTTGAATTTTTTTTTTTTTTACAAATTTCACTAGAAATCACTTGAAATCTTTGGAAATTTGACAAAATTCTTTGAAATCCCTTGAAATTTTTGATAACTTTTGCAATCCTTGAGAATAGAAATAACCAATTTCATTAAAGTTCTCCAAACAAAACATTTAGATCCCTAGAAATCGTTAAAATCCCTTGAAATCCTTGGAGATTTAATAAAATCCTTAAATTCTATGAATCATTTGAAATCCCTTGAATATGAATTAAATTAAACTTTTTCATTAAAGTTCTCTAAACAAAAAAAAAACTTGAAATCCTTAAAAATCTTTGAATTCCTTTAAAGTCCTTGGAGATTTAATAAAAACTTTAAATGTTTCAAAATTCCTTGAAATACCTTAAAATCCCTTGAAATCTTTGGAACTGCTAGGAATCCCTCGAAATTTAATTTTATTTAATTTCTTTACAAATTTCACTATAATCACCCTTATATATTATACTATATATATTATACTATATTTCACCCTTATAATCTTTGGAAATCCTCAAAAATTTTCGAAATTTTTTATACCTTTTGCAATCCGTTCGAATTTGATATCATTTGTAATCTCTTGAATATACAATAAATTAATCTTATTTCTTGGAGATTTATTAAAAACTTTAGATAATTTAAAATTCCTTGAAATATCTTAAAATCCCTTGAAATCTGTGGATTCGTTACGAATTTCCTTGAAATTAAATTTTTTTTCTTCAAATTTCACTAGAAATCTCTTGAAATCTTTGGAAATTCTAAAAAATTCTTTGAAATCCCTTGAAATTCTTGATATCTCTTGAAATCCTTTAGAATCCCTTAAAATCCTTTGAAATTCCCTTTAAAAGATCGTTTAAAACCCAAGAAATCTTTAAAACCCATTTAAATCCTTGGAGATTTTTTGAAATCTTGTGAAATTTCTTGAGGTACCTTAAAATTCCTTAAAATCTTTGGAATCGCTAGGAATCCCTCGAAATTTAATTTAATTTAATTTTTCCCCCCAAATTTCACTGGGAATCCCTTATTAATCTTTGGAAATCCTCAAAATTCTTCGAAATTTTTTATATCTTTAGCAATCCCTTAGAATTTGATATCATTTGTAATCCCTTGAATATACAATAAATTAAACTTATTCCTTGGAGATTTAATAAAAAATTTATAATAATTGAAAATTCCTTGAAATATCTTAAAATCCCTTGAAATCTGTGGATTCGTTACAAATTTCCTTGAAATTTAATATTTTTTTTCAAATTTCACAAGAAATCCCTTGAAATCTTTGGAAATTCAAAAAAATTCCTTGAAATCCTTTGAAATTCTTGATATCCCTTGAAATCCTTTAGAATCCCTTAAAATCATTTGAAATTCCCTTTAAAAGATCGTTTAAACCCCAACAAATCTTTCAAATCCATTTAAATCCTTGGAGATTTTTTGAAATCTTCTGAAATTCCTTGAGGTACCTTAAAATTCCTTGAAATCTTTGGAATCGCTAGGAATTCCTCGAAATTTAATTTAATTTAATTTTTTCTCAAATTTCACTAGGAATCCCTTATTAATCTTTGGAAATCCTCAAAATTCTTCGAAATTTTTTATATCTTTTGCAATCCCTTAGAATTTGATATAATTTGTAGTCCCTTGAATACACAATCAATTAAACTTATTCCTTAGAGATTTAATAAAGAATTTTAAATAATTTAAAATTCCTTGAAATATCTTAAAATCCCTTGAAATCTGTGGATTCGTTACGAATTTCCTTGAAATTTATTTATTTTTTTCAAATTTCACAAGAAATCCTTTGAAATCTTTGGAAATTCTACCAAATTCTTTGAAATTCCTTGAAATTCTTCATATCCCTTGAAATCCTTTAGAATCCCTTAAAATCCTTTGAAATTCCCTTTAAAAGATCGTTTAAAACACTAGAAATCTTTAAAATCCATTTAAATCCTTGGAGATTTATTAAAATCTTGTGAAATTCCTTGAGGTATCTTAAAATTGCTTGAAATCATTCCTTAAAATCCCCGTAAATATTTAGAAATATTTCAAATTATTGAAAATGTTTGGACGTCCCATAAAAGTCTTTTAAAACCTTAAAACCCATGAAAGTCCCTCGAAATTGGTTGAAATAGTCTTTTGACATTTGACCTTTTTTCTTTTGACCTTGAAATCTCCTGATATATTTGGAAATCTTTAAAATCCCGTGAAATTTTTATGAAATCTGACGAAATCGCTTGAAATCCGTGGAAATTATCTGGAATTCCTTGAAATTTGTTGAAATCCTACGTTAAATATATAAATAAATCATTGGTTTATACTTTCTCGATTTTTGGCATTACTTCTTTCAATATTTTAACATTCTTTATTTCTGTACTGATTTTCTTGTAATGATTTTCTACAATGAATTTTCCAGCATCGCGAAAAAATTATAAGAAATTCATTATAGGAAATTCATTAATTAATTCATTAAAGATTGCATGTTTAAATTATTTTTCCCACTACTTTTTTATTCAAAAAACAATTTTTGTCTGATTTAAAAAGGCTACTTTTTTATTAATTCTTTGTTTATTTTTTCGGATACTTTTTTTCTTCCAAAAGATACTTTTTTTGTTCCCAGAGCACTTCGAAGCCTGTATATGAAAGTTTAAATGAAAAGTAATCTTTGTGAGTGCCCCTGTTTAATGGCGATTATTCGATTAATTATTTTCACTCAATGCATTTTGATTTCAGCTGCTACATTCCTTGGACGAGGATGATCGCAGTGTACCAGAATCTCCGGTTTTACCAAAAGATAAGAATTTCGACCAAATCAGTGAGCAGCAGCAGCAGCAACAGCAGTCACCATTTCATAAGGTGACATCTTTACCGGCGCTTGAGCCTGTGAGCGCTAGCCCAATCACAAATTCCAAATTTGTTTCGCCTCGCAGTGATAACAATGGAACAATAAAAACCTCGCCCATTAAGGTCATTGGATATAACTAATATTTTTCATTTCATCCGCTTCTCCAGTCTCTAGTACTAATCCTGCAGAATATTTATTTTTAAAAAACTGGGTGTCTATCTAACCGGGAAATGACCGGGAATTTTTTGAGACCGGGAAACCGGGAATATGACAGTGAGATCATTTTTAACCGAGAATTTCCAAATTTTTAGAAGAAGAATCTATCCTGTCAACTTGAAATACAACAAATTTCACACCACACGGTTGACACTATTTTTTAGCGATGACACTATTTTGCTACTATTTTGAAAAAATGACACTATTTTCTCACAATTGACCGCTAATGCCGTAATTTCTTTACTTGTCCTTGAAAAATATTGTTGAACTTCTTCGCACAATATACCAAAACAGATTAATTTTCAACAAAACAGTTGAATTTGCAACCTGATAGTTAAATTTTCAACCAAAAAGATAAATTTCCAACACAGAAGATTAATTTTTTACTAGAAAAGAAAAATTTTCGACAAAATACAAAAATCTTTAAACGAGTAGTTAAAATTTAATCAAAGCAGGTTAATTTTATACAAGAAAAGACGAATTTTCGACAAACTACATACATTTTTAACCAAATAGTTGAATTTTCAGCCAAGAAGATTAATTTTCTAACACAATAGACGAATTTTCAACAAATTATATAAGTTTTCAACTAAAATGATTTTATGTTAGTTCAAATTATATTGGATTAAATTTTAGTTTATATTCGTTTCGTTTCTAAAATTTGTTTAAACTAAATAGTTGAATTTTTAAACTAAAGAAGATCAATTTTCAACCAAAAATGGAGTAGTTAAATTTTCATTTAGGAGAATTAATTTTCAATAAAAAATCGAATTTTCTACAAAACAGTTAAATTTGTACCAAATAGTTGGATTTCCTACCAAATTTTTGAATTTTCATAACATTTAAATTACTGTACGTAATTTATGGTTTCGAGAAATAATAAGATATGGGACTTGAAACTAATGGAAATTTGTTGTATTTAAAATATTAAACGCTTTGCAAAAGTCTGTCATTTTTCGTTGACCAATTTTTCATTAACATTAAATTTTCAAATTTATTTATTTATTGTAAACAACAAAATTTCTACTATAAAGATAACTTTTTAACAGAATACTTGAATTTTTAACAAAATAATTAAATTTTCAACAAAATAATTGAATTTTCCACCTAAAAAGATGAATTCTCAACAAAAAAGTGTAATAGTTAATATTTCAACCAAAAAAATCAAATTTCATTTAAAAAAAAATGAATTTTAAAACCAAAAAGACGACATTTCAACAAATAAAGATTTTTCAGTCATGAAAGAAAAAAAAGTGTTATCTAAGTTGTTGAACCTTCAAGCCAAAAGACGAATTTTCTGTACAAAAATTGAATTTTCAACCAGAAAATATGAATTTTCAGAAAAAATAATTTTTAACAAAATAGTTGAATTTCCAACAACAAAGTAGTTCAACTTTTATCCACGCAGTTGATTCCTCTTGCAAAAAAGATTAATTTTCAACAAAACAGTTGCATTTTTATTCAATAAAGATGGAATTTTCATCCAAAAAAGATTTTATTGACTTTTCAATATCAAAATATCAGTTTTAAACAAGAAGTAAATTTTCTACGAAAATAGTTGAATTTTAAACCCAACAAGACGAATTTTCAACAAAACAGTTGAATTTTCTACCAAAAAGCATGACTTTTTAACAAAATTGTTGAATTTTCAATCAAACAGTTGAATTTTTGTCCAAGAAAGATGAAATTTCTAATAAAATAGATGAATTTTCAAATTAAAAAGACAAATTTTCTAAAAAAAATAGTTGAATTTTTATCCAAAAAAGATTTCAGTTGAATTTTGAACACTGATATATGAATTTTAAACAAAAAGTAAATTTTCTACGAAGACAGTTGAATTTTCAACCAAAAAAGACGATTTTTTAACAAAAAAATTGAATTTTAAACCAAAAAGTATGATTTTTTTTTACAAAATTGTTGAATTTTCAACCAAAAAATTGCATTTTTCTCCAAGAAAGATGCAGTTTCTAATAAAATAGATGAATTTTAAATTAAAAGGACAAATTAAAAAGAAATAGTTGAATTTTCAGCCAAAAAGATTTTAGTTGAATTTTCAACACTATGAAATGAATTTTACACAAAAAGTAAATTTTCTACGAAAATAGTTGAATTTTTAACCCAAAAAGACGAATTTTCAATAAAAAAAAGTTGCATTTTTAACCAAGAAAGATGCAACTTCTACTAAAAAAAATTAATTCAAAAAAATAGTTAAATTTTCATACAAAGAAGATTTCAGTTGAATTTTCAACATTAAGATATGAATTTTAAACAAAAAGTAAATTTTATATGTGAATAGTTGAATTTTCAACCCAACAAGACGAATTTTCAACAAAACGGTTGAATTTTCTACGAAAAAGCATGACTTTTTAACAAAATTGTTGAATTTTCAATCAAACAGCTGAATTTTTGTCCAAGAAAGATGAAATTTCTAATAAAATTGTTGAATTTTCAAATTAAAAAGACAAATGTTCTAAAAAGTAGTTGAATTTTTATCCAAAAAAGATTTCAGTTGAATTTTCAACACTAAAATATGAATTTCTAACCAAAAAGTTGAATTTTAAACCAAAAAGGATGACTTTTTTACGAAATTGTTGAATTTTCAACCAAAAAATTGCATTTTTCTCCAAGAAAGATGCAATTTCTACTAAAATAGATGAATTTTAAATTAAAAAGACAAATTGAAAAAAAAAATAGTTGAATTTTCAGCCAAAAAAGATTTCAGTTGAATTTTCAACACTATGAAATGAATTTTACACAAAAAGTAAATTTTCTACGAAAATAGTTGAATTTTTAACCCAAAAAGACGAATTTTCAATAAAACAGTTGCATTTTTAACCAAGAAAGATGCAACTTCTACTAAAATAAATAAATTTTTAAATTTTAAAGACAAATTTTCAAAAAAATAGTTAACTTTTCATACAAAGAAGATTTCAGTTGAATTTTCAACACTAAGATATGAATTTTAAAGAAAAAGTAAATTTTCTACGAAAACAGTCGAATTTTCAACCAAAAAAGACGAATTTGTAACAAAATCGTTGAATTTTAAACCAAAAAGGATGACTTTTTTTTTATCAAAATTTTTGAACTTTCAATCAAACAGTTGAATTTTTGTCCAAGAAAGATGAAATTTCTAATAAAATAGATGAATTTTCAAATTAAAAAGACAAATTTTCTAAATAATAGTTGAATTTTTAACACTAAGATATGAATTTTAAACAAAAAGTAAATTTGATACGAAAACAGTTGAATTTTTAACCCCCAAAGACGAATTTTCAACAAAACAGTTGAATTTTAAACCAAAAAGGATTACTTTTTTACAAAATTGTTCAATTTTCAATCAAACAATTGCATTTTTCTCCAAGAAAGATGCAATTTCTACAAAAATATATGAATTTTAAATTAAAAAGACAAATTAAAATAAATAGTTGAATTTTCAGCCAAAAAATATTTCAGTTGAATTTTCAACATTATGAAATTAATTTTACACAAAAAGTAAATTTTCTACGAAAATAGTTGAATTTTCAACCCAAAAAGACGAATTTTCAATAAAACAGTTGTATTTTTATCCAAAAATGCAAATTCTACCAAAATAAATTAATTTTTAAATTATGAAGACAAATTTTCAAAAAAAATAGTTAAATTTGTATGCAAAGAAGATTTCAGTTGAATTTTCAACACTATGAAATGAATTTTACACAAAAAGTAAATTTTCTACGAAAATAGTTGAATTTTCAACGCTCAAAGACGAATTTTCAACAAAAAATATATATATATATAAGGCAAAAAATTACTAATAAGAATATTATATTAATTAATATTCAAATACCAGAATATTAAACTTGTGTAATTTTTAACCTAGAATCTTTTATAAACGGAATAAAACAATTTCAAATTTATTCATCTTGACAGTTATTTAAAGTTATAGAAATTCCCTGACTTTTACAAGATTTATTTTGTTAATTCTCTGACTTTTCGTTGACCAGTAAAATTCCTTGACTTTTTTTTTAAATTGTTGTTGACTAGGTTCGTTTTTAACTCACCAGGTTTCTTTGGCGTGTAAATTTAAATTCATATTATATTTCTGTACAATTACTGCGAGTTATTTGTTCCATTTGCGAATTTCCAAAAATTACTCGACCCCTCCCTCCCCCTTGAGCTGTTACGTAATTTAAGTATGGCCCCTAAGTGATAAGAGTAGATTTAAGATTCAAAATGATGAAGTTAAAATGAAACTTTGTTAATCTCCAGGCCACCAGTTTATCGAGCTCTCCTGACGGGCCTCATGTGGATCTGCAAGGAGAATCAGTGAGACTTCTACCTGGAAAGATGCCATCCGAAGATGGTGAACGAACAACTCTCTTACAAAAGGAAGACAATTCTTAACACTTGCAGAACGGCCGATGGAATGGGGCATCGGTTAACCACCAAGAAACAGCCACAAAATTGCACAACAAAGGTCAGGAAAGTTTAGCGTGACACACGCTAAAACGTTCTTAGCTCTTAATATCGAATTACTTAGGTTTAGGACACAAGTCGCAATCATCTGTGTATTTTAATTGCATTCAATTGATATTTATTGGTATAAATATCATAATTTACTCATGCAGCGTTAAAGCTGTACCCATCCTGGTAATTTGAGATGAGATTATTATACTCAGGGACTGGATGCCAAATTTTCACGTACACCATAGTAAGAATGGTCATTCCACTAAACTAGGGGAGAATTCTACAGTAGATAATGAACCTACAGTTGATAATTTTATTTAAAATACCAGTGTATGTAAAATAATTAATTTAATTAATACTATAGTCAACTCTCACTTATTCCAAGGGCCCAGAAACGAAAACGGATATTCCAAGTCTGCAGGGGCTTGGAATAAGTGAGCCTTGAAATAAGTGAGCCTTGGAATAAGTTAGCCTTGGAATAAGTGAGAGTTCACTGTAAATAATTAAAATAAGAATTAATTATTTTACATACGCATTTTTATTAATGACTATCTACTGTAGATTCATTATCTGCATACATTTAGCTTACACGAACAAAAACAGCAAGTACAAACCGAGGATCATTAGTCGGTAAATCTCGCGTAGAATTCAATTTTCATTTTGCAAACGGCCAATAGTGTCGTTAAAAACAGCCTTACTTCCAGTCGCGCGTACTATATTAGGGTGCTTATTTAAAAACTAAATATTTTTAAATAAAAGCCCCCCCCCCCCCCCCAAATTTATACATTTTAAGAAAATAATTAATCCCAAATTTTTTTCATTTAATTATTGTTGAATTTTTGCGAGTTTAAAGTTATGTACTGTGTAAAACTTGAAGTTTTAACAAATATTGGGGTACCCCCTTAAATTTTTACTTTGAAAAGAATGCCTTCCTATTATATTTCTCTTTAAAAAAGTATTTTAGGATATGCTCAAAGCATTTAAAGAAAAAATTCGTTTCTTTTTAGCTTTATGCGTCCGACTTTTTTGTGAAGAAATTATAATTTTTTCTTTGAAACTATGAACCTTAGAAACTAGAGAGTGAAATTTTTTAGTTTTTCACCCCAGCATTTGTTTGTTCTTTAAAAGAATAGAAAAATAGGAGGTAATTTTTTGTGATAGGGTCAAAGTTTTAAAATGTTTAAAAATCGCAGATTTGAAATACCAAAGTTGCTTAAGTTTTTAAAAATGTCCAGGGCTTACCCCCATTTTACTTGATTTGAAAAAATGCCTTGCATATTATATTTATCTTTAAAAAAAAGTATTTTAGGACATGTTCAAAGTATTCAAAGAAAAAAGTTCGTTTCTTTTCAGTTTTTTGCGTCCGAAATTTTTTGCTCTTACCTTTTTTTATCTTAAACCCCTTTTGTGGAGAGTGTTTCACTTTTTTCTGAAGAAAATGGCATTCTTTCACCTTTTCTTTAAAACTAGGAACCTGAGAAACCAGATTACTGCAGAAAAATATTTTAATTTTGCACGTCCAACATTTTTCATTCTTATCTTTTTTATCTTTAATTCTTTTTTTGGACAGTATTTCACTTTTTTTTTAAAGAAAGATGGATTTTTCGGGATAAAATAAATTTTAGCGAAATTTCAAAGTCCCGAATATGGAAAAATACCGAAAAAATAATTACCGCAATAGAAGTTTCCCTAAATTTTAAAAACCGAGTTTTCAAATTCCCGAAAATAGTAAGTTGTCGAATTTTTAAATTGTACAAATTTCAAATTCCAGAAAAAATATGAAAAAATTTTTTCTGTTAGAATAATCTTTTATTTTATGTGACATTTTTCTCAAGTTTTAAATATATTCAACTATTTGGTTGCAAATTTTTTTGTAAGTTCATATTTTCGGGTTGGAAATTAAAATGTTTTTTAGAAAATTCGCCTTTTTGACTTGAAGATTCTAAAATTTAGTTGACATTTCTTTTCTTTCTTGACTGAAAAATCATTATTCTCGGTTGAAAATTGAAGAAAAAGATAATAGTTTTTCAAGGACATTTCTTGTGCATACTTTTTTATTGTATACCCTTTTTATGATCAGTGTTTCAATTTCTTTTAAGAAAAATGGTTTTTCCATTTTTCTCTTAAAATATGAACTTTAGAAGCCAAATTTTTCGAGAAGATTTTAGTTGTTTTTGCTCCCGAAATTTCTTACTCTTGCCTTTTTTATTTTAATCCCTTTTAATCCTATTTCTGAAAAAGTATTCAAAATGTTCTGTTTTTACAAAAAAGTACAATATTGTTTGTAATTAAGTTTTATGATATAGAGAACCTGGAATTTTCAGGGAATTTTTTGAGCGTTCCTAATTTTGTTTTTAATTAATTGTAATATAATAAAAAAATTTTTTCATTTGTAAAAGTAGCTTTATTTTACTGGATTTATACTGACTTAAATCAAACTTCTTTTTATCGTTTCCGTCAATCTCAGGAAACGTTTGGTTTAATTATTTTTTACCCTAAAGTCAAACTCCGCAACAACTATTTTGCAAAATATATTTAAAATATTAATATGTTAAATATGCACTGAATTTTTAGTGTGAAATAAAAAAAAATAAGTTTTAATTATTATTCGGATTCATGAACTTTAGGAATAAATTCAATAAATTATCTTTTTAGTATTATTTGTTTATTTAATTATTTAATGATGATATTAATAATTGAATGGCTCCACATTATGAATAATGATACTTTGAAAAAAACCTGGAATTTTCAAGGAATTTTTTTGAAGGATTTGAGTAAACACCATGAAAAGAACAAATATCGGCTGCAAAAAACCAAAATATTTTTATTTAATAATACAATTTTGAAGGTTCTTAGTTTAAGAGAAACATTAGAAAAAACACTTTTTTTTCTTCAAGTGCTTCGAGCATGTCCTAAAAAATTATATTAATATATATTATTATTAAAAATTATTATAAATAAACAAAAAAAGTTTTAAAAATTCAAATATATATTTTTTTATATATAGCATATATAATTACAAATTTGGGGAGTAAGACTTTTATAAAAAAACTATTAAGTTTAAAAATGGGCACCCTAGTACATACCTAATAGATCAAGTTACATAAATAATTTATTTTGCATCCCTTATTTTTATAATTGTTATCTATTAAAAGATCATTGATATTTCGTTTCGTGAATCGACTTTCATTTGACATTTGTATATATTATTCGTATATATTCTCTCCCTTCTTGTTCATTTCGCATAATTCATAATTATACATTTTGCTAACGTGGAATATTTTCCTTTTCACGTTGATATTACATTTTTGTTTTTAAATGTAACTTTATGGGTACAGCTTTTTAGCTTTAGATAACAAGAGACAGAAAACTAGTTTGTAAAAAAGTTAAAATAAATAGTGCGACTGAATTTATTCAAGTTTTGAGCACTTTTAAATAAATTATAAAGTCGCAAAGTAGATTATTTACTGTTCAAAAGACAATGTCATTTGTAAACTTGAGGTACAAATCGTGTTACAGAATAAAGTTAAATCATAAAATCCGTTAATGCTTAAATTTACACAAGGAGGGTAGATTTGGTGTCAAGCTTGTTTTGCTCTTAAATTTTTTTATGCAATTCACGAGTGCGAATCATTTAGTGGCTATGAGAAAATCGTATAATTTTATCGTTTCTGATTAAATTCAAATGCAAATGTACATTTTTTTGCAGTGAAATAGCGCTTTGTCGATTTACCGAAAGCTTTATGAAATTGTGCGTGAGGCTCTGGTTTAATTTTATATTTTAGTGCCTTAACACTGAAAACATAAATGCCGAATAGTATAAAAATTTGTGCCGTTCCGTTGATCGAGGTTCTTGAAATATTTTAGATTTTTCTCTAATTTTGTTCAATTAATAATTATCTTCATTTAGTTGGGTGATCTTTTACTTTTCTGAAAAGTAGAAAGTAAGAAGGAACTAGAAAGACTTGAAGTAGATTGGAAATTATTTTTTACATATAAAATTTTCGAGAAACCGAAAATAAATACGGGAATCACTAAGACATATCTTGGATTTTGATATGATCTTTCAATTACAGATAACGTCACTGGAAGTGCTGTTAACTCGATGATATTAAAATCGAAATCGTGATTGTGGAAATCAGAAGTGGCAAATTATCGATATTTATATTGCCGAATATGGAAAGGGAGATGTACTTGAAAAGAAAAGAGTAGGTACTATCGAAACTTTAAACAGTATTAGTAAAGAAAGCTTTTTTTGTAACTAATTTTTATGACAAGATATGAGTGTGTTCTGAATAGAATTTAAGTATAGATAATAGCGAAAGATTTCCGACTTAAAAATAATTGTGTTCCTTTTTGTAAATGTTATCGCAGTAACTTAATTTAATGAAGATTATCGATAATTTGCCATATCTAATCTTCTGTACTTTCGAAAATAAAAAGTTGTTACTGCACTTAGAATTAAAGCTTACAATTGAGTTTTATTTGATAATTTAAATTGATTATTTAACACCATGACAATCCTTGTAAATTGTGCCATTTAGTGTATTACTTTTTTTTCGGAATTATAGAAATTTTCGAAATAGTTCTAGTGCAGTTACTGCTTTTTAAAAATGTTGGAGCTACTTGAACACCTTAAGGAAATTTTTTGTTTTCTCTTTAAAAATATACTTAACAATAAGAGTGAAGTTTATACTCGTAAGGAACTTGTCTTCTGTTTTTATATCCGAAATATTGAAAACAATGTTTTAACACATTAGAGATTGTTATCGTTTTAAATTTTAATTGTTATTCATATTTATTGATATAGCACCAAAAGAGGATAAAAATCTGTTAGAGGATATTAAGGGATGACATAATTTTACCGAAAAAGCGAATTTACGGAATGTTGGAAAATACCGAAAATATAATTGCCGAAATAGAAAATTTAGGAAAAAAAATAAAATTACCGAAAATGTTTATTATCGAAATTGAAATATTCTGAGAGTAAAAGTTAAAAAATTTCAAATTACCGAAATTTTTCAACCCCAAATTTTCAAAATCCCGAAATTAGTAAATACAGAAATTTAAAATTTTCAAAGTTGTATAATTATCAAAATTTTAAATTCTCGAAATTACTAAATTACAGAAATTTCGAATTCTCCAAATTAACATAGTAAATTACTGCAATTTCAAAATACAAAAATATTACAATACCGAAATATTAACTTCCCGAAATTAGTAAATTCTCAAATTTAGTAAATTGCAGAAGTATCAAATTCCCAAAGTAGTAAATTACAGCAATTTCAAATTCCGAAAAGAGTAAATTACAGAAATTGTATTATTATACCATTAAGCCTTATCGAAATTTAAAAACCCGAATTTTCGAAATTAATATTATTATTGTTATACCATTAAGCCATTTTCCTTTCGGGGTAGGCGTGACTCACTCGGTGAGGAAAGGAGTATTGTGAGGTAGGGGGTATAGATTTTTTTTTAATTACAGAAATTTCAAAAATTAGTGAATTACCGAAATTTGAAATTTCCGGAAAAAAACTATCGAAAATGTTTTTTATCGTAATTGATATATTTCGAAAGTAAAATTTCATCATACTAGACAAATCGAGACATTTGATATTACCAAAATTTTACAATTACCGAAGTTTTAAAACCCGAATTTGGAAAATTCCGAAATTTATAAATTCTCGAATTCAGTAAATCAGAGAAATTTCAAATTCTCGAAATTAGTAAATTTGAAAAATTTCAAATGCCCGAAATAAGTAAATTATTAAAATTGTATAATTATCAAAATTTTAAAGCACGAATTTTCAAATTCCCGAAATTTTAGTAAACCTGAAATTAGTAAATTACTGAAATTGTATAATTATCAATATTTTGAAACACGAAATTAAAAAATTCCGAAATCTTCAATTTTTGAAATTTCCAATTCCCGAGATTAGTAAATTACAGAAATTTCAAATTTCAGAAATAAATAAAACTACCGGAAATGTTTATTAACGAAATTGAAATATTCCGAAAGTAAAAGTTCACGAAACTAGAAAAATCAAGAAATTTTAAATTACAAAAATGGTATAATCGAAATTTTGAAACCCGAATTTTGAAAATTCAAAAATTAGTCAATTCTTGAGTTTAGTAAGTCACAGAAATTTCAAATTCTCGAACAGAGTAAATTACGGAAATTGTATAATTATTGAAATTTAAAAAACCCAAATGTTCAAAATTCCGAAATTTGGAATTTCAAAAATTAGTAAATGACGAAAATTTCAAATTCACGAAATTAGTCAGTTATAAAAATTTTTAAACTCTAGTTTTCAAAAACCCGAAATTTTAAATTCCTGAAATGAATATAATAGAAATTTCAAATTTCCGAGATTAGTACATTTCATAAATTTGAAATTTCTGGAAAAAAACTATCAAAAATGTTTTTTATCGAAATTTATATATTCCGAAAGTAAAATTGCGTGAAACTAGAAAAGTCAAGAATTGTAAAATTACCGAAATTTTATAATTATCGAAATTTTGAAACCCGAATTTTCAAAATCCCGAAATAGTAAATTACTGAAATTGTATTCGAAATTTTCAAAATACCGAAATTTCAAATTCCTTAAATTACTAAATTACCGAAATTTCAAATTCCCGAAATTATTCAATTGCCGAAATTGTATCATGGGAATTTTGAAAGCAGAATTTTTAAAATCCCGAAATTAGTAAATTCTCGAATTTATTAAATCACAGAAATTTTACATTCCCGAAATTAGTAAAGTAGAGAAATTTCAAATACTCGAAATCAGTAAATTACTAAAATTGTATAATTACAGAAATTTTCAAATTCCCGAAATTATCAAAATGCCGAAATTGTATAATGATTGGAATTTTGAAAATCCCGAAATTAGTAAATTACACAATTTTCAAATTCCTGAAACTATTAAATTACCAAAATTATGTAATTATTTAAATTTTAAAACCCGACATTCTAAATTCACGAAATTAGTAAATTACGGAAATCTCAAATTCCCTAAATCAGTAAATTACGGATAACAGCTTATTGAAAAGTTAAATGTTGGGTTAATTGCAATATTTGTAAAATTTGAAGTAAGTGTGTGAGTCCACGAGATTTTTTCATTTTTTCGGGAATTTGAAATTTCCGCAATATGAAATTTTGTAAATATAAAATTTCGGGAAATTAAAATTGTCGGAAATTTACTAATTTCGAGAATTTATTAATTTCGGAAATTTGAAATGTTGGGTTTTAAAATATCGGGAATTTAATAATTTCGGTAATTTTAAACCGGCTATTCGTACCGGAATTTTGGTACACGTAGCCACGGCGAATTTTTAGTTTCTGAATGTTTCTTGTTTAGTTTTCTGTTATTTTTTCTTCACTTTCGGAATATTTCAATTTCGCTAATAAACAGTTGTGATATTTTTTATTTCGGTAGTTTTATTTTTTTTTCCTGCTATTCGAAATTTGGGAATTTTCAATTTTTTGGAAATTTAATTTATTTTTTCTATTTTCGGTATTTATCAACATTGAGGCTTTTTGTTTTTCGGCAAAATGATGTCACCCCGATATTAATATGAGAATAAAGTTTTTAAAGAAGTAGCGAATAGATGCAGATGTCGCATTCGTAAATCGTTGAAACAGGTGCCCAGTGAATAATAAAAAAACTTATTATGTATTGTAATTATTACGACTAGGGATTGAGTGTTTGTATTTATTATTCTTTCATTACAATTTTGTGCTCTTTGTGCATTAGATAGAATTTATTCGAGTTGAAAAATGCAGTATGCATGCGTATTATGTTAATGTTACTTTCTAGTGAAATTAAGTACTAAATCATGAACAACTCTGCTTACGCGCGATAGATTCTAAGTCTGTGTATTTTTAAGAGTGAGTTATTTTTATTTAAGACCAGTGATGGTTAAAATATTGTGTATTTTCGTTGACTTTTTTACGCAGAAACGACTCGCGCCAAGTCGCGTAACGGGCTATCTAAATATTAGGGCGCAGTCAAAATGCTAAAATTAATCAAACCATTTCGACCCAGTGTAAAAAATTGCGAATTAGAACTAGAAAAAAGAAAATAAACACAATTTTTTATTCGGTCAATATCTTCTGCTCGGTTTTTGGATTTGAAAATTGAAAAAAATTACCTATTGGTTTAAAATTTATGTCAGTAGTAAAAAATTATAAATTACAAATATGTTTTTTTTTCTTTCATGGACAACATTTTTGTCATTTTTGTGTGTAAATTGTTTCAGAATCGGTCAATAAATCGAAAATTCGTAAATCATAAAAAAAATGTTTTTCCGAAAAGCAAAAATGATAACTTGTTTCTTTGGTACAAGCTGAAGAATTTTGAAATTCATATTCAACTTTTTCTCAAATTTGCGCATATTAGTCAATAAAAAAGAAATTTTTTTTTCTCCAAATTTTCAAAAAATTCTAAATTGATCAAAAAAATGTGTTTTTTAATTTATATTTTTTTACAGAAGAGTTTAAGTTTCAACCCGAAAATATGAATTTTCAACATAATTAATTAATATTTCAACCAAGAAAATATTTTTATTTTTATTAAAAAAAAACCGTTGAATTTACCCAAAAAAGACGAATTTTCAACGAAATACTTCAATTCTCAACTGAAACTAATTATTTTTTAACCGAAGAGTTAAATTTTCAACAAAGAGGATAAAGTTTCTTCCAGAAAGACAATTTTTTAACAAAATACATGAATTTTCGACCAAAAAAAAAGCAAACGAATTCTCAACAAATTAGTTAAATTTTCAATCAAAGAAATGAAATGAACTTTTAACTAAAATGATGAATCTTCAACTGAGAAAACGAATTTTAAACAAAGTAGTTCAATTTTCAATGAAGTAATTAAATTTTCCACCAAATTGTTGAATTTTCGTGAAAAAATGCGAACTTTCAACCAAAAAGGATGACTTTTTCAAAAAATTATTGAATTTTCAAAAAAAAAAAACAGTTAAATCTTCAACCAAAAAATTGAATTTTCAACTAGAAAACAAAATTTCAACAAAATGTATTTTAATAAAATTGTTCATCTTTGAACCAAGAAGTTAAATTTTCAACCCAAAAAGATTATTCAGCCAAGAAAAAAAATGTCAATCATATTATTTAATTTTTAAACCTAAAATATGAATTTTCAACAAAAAAGTTAATTTTCAACCAAATAGAATTTTCAACCAAGAAAATAATTTCAGTCAAGAAGGTATTTTCAGACAAGAAAGAAAAAAAAAGTCAACCAAATTGTGGAAGTTTCAAATAAAAAAGACGAATTTTCTGCAAACCAGTTGAATTTCCTACAAAAGTATTTGAATTTTCAACCTAAGAAGACGAATTTTCTACAAAATAGTTTAACTCTCAACCGGAAAATAAGAATTTTGAACAAAAAAGTTAATTTTCTAACAAATAGTTGAGTTTTCTACGAAAAAGTGGCATTTTCAACCAAGCTGTGGAATTTTCAATCCGAAAATATGAATTTTCAAAAAAGGTTAATTTTTTGGAAAATTTAACTGCCTTTCGGCTCGAAAATTCATCACTTTGGATGAAATATTTCTTCTTTATCAACTGATAAATCTTTTTTGGGTGAAAACTCAACTCTTGTTGAAAATTCGTCTTTTTTATTTGAAAATTCACATTTTTAGGTTTAAAATTTTTTGTTGGAAGCTCAACTGCTTTGAAGAAATACAGTCTTTTTGGCTTGAAAATTCAAATATTCAGTTGAAAATTAACTTTTTATCGAATATTCACATTTTCAGGTTAAAAGTTCAACTGTTTTGTAAAAAAAATCGTCATTTGGCTTCAAAATTCAACTATTTGGTTGAAAATGACCTTTTTTTTATGAAAATTTGACTGTTTTGTAGAAAAATCGTCTTTTTAACTTGAAACTGTAATTATTTGATTTAAAATTAACTTTTTTGTTGAAAATTCAACTGTTTTGTAGAAAAATCG
>CAKNYM010045342.1:44417-54447 GCA_932195095.1 Andricus curvator
AAAATTCAACTGTTTTGTAGAAAAATCGTCTTTTTAACTTGAAAATTAAACTATTTGGTTGAAAATTACCTTTTTTTTTGAAAACTCAACTGTTTTGTAGAAAAATGGCCTTCTTGGCTTGAAAATTCAAATATTTTGATGAAAATTAACTTTGTTATTGGACATTTACATTTTCAGTTTAAAAATTCAACTGTTTTATGGAAAATTCGTCTTTTGGTTTAAAAATGTAAATATTTGGTTGAAAATTTAATTTTTTATGTTGAAAATTCAACTTTTTTGTAAAAATTTCATCTTTTGGCTTGAAAATTCAACTGTTTGGTTCAAATTGACTTTTTTTATTGAAAATTCATATTATCATTTTAAAAATTCAACTGTTTTGTAGAAAATTCGTCTTTTGGCTTGAAAATTCAAATATTTGGTTGAAAGTTGATTTTTTTGGTTGAAAATTCACATTTTGTGTTGAAAATTCATCTGTTTTGTAGAAAATTCTTCTTTTGTCCTGAAATTTAAACTATTTGGTTGAAAATTAACTTTTTTGTTGAAAATTCAACTGTTTTGTAGAAAATTCGCCTTTTTAAAAATTTTAAAATCCAAAAACTAAACCGAAGATATTAGCCGTTTTCAAAATTATTTATGAACTTTTTTTCGGATACGAACCTACACATTTATTTCACTGGGCCGAAACGATTAGATTAATTTGAGCATTTTTACTCCGTCCCACTAAATATACAGCGTTAATATATCATGTGAGTATGAAAAGTCGAGAAAAGTCTATCAAAGTTACAAAGTTGAGGACTTGAAATAGAATTTCTAGAATTTTTAGCTTTTGAAAATTGTTGACAAGATTTTCATATTACTTTTTAATGTTACTGTTGTCAATTTTAGTCCTCTAAAGTTTGAATTACTGGCTTGTTGACGGAATTCTCATACCCATATGAAATATTCGCTTGAATATATGTTCGTTAGTTTTAAGACCGTCTCTACGCTTAGGTATTAATCGTAATATGATTTTAGAAAAATGTACACCATAATTTTGTACGACGATTCATGTATTTACGATATTTAGAAAATTTAGGAAATAGTACCGTAGTTGAATAACAAAGTGAGGAAGGAACAATTTAATCGAGGTGTACTTAAGAGGTCGAGTACGAAATCTATGTCAAATTTGCATCAGCGAAAGCAGTGCAATACGCATTTAATAGTGAATGATGTCCAACGAAAGAAGAAGCTGTACTTATGAAATAAAAAAAGGAATTAAATCGATTCATAATGGAAAATTAAGTTTATTTTCTAAGCAGATTATATTCAAAGAATTTTCTTCAACTCACCCCATTGTTTATTTGAACTATTATTCTTTTGTTTACCAATTACCAAAATTCCTCGAGAATATGCTCGACCTTTATGTGCTTTGAGAATTTAATGAGCATTTATGAGCATTTTGAATTAGGATTTAAAAAATCGTATTTTCCACTTTTATTAATAATAATTACATTATTTAAATTTCGCGGAAAAATGCATCGCTTCAAATTGGAAAGGGTGCTAAATTTAAATGATAAAATAAGTCAAAGTGATAGAAAACATAGTATTCGCATTAAACAGTGCCTTACTCACGGTTGCTACAACCAGGGTGCCCAGCGACCTTGAAAAACCTTGAAAACCTGGAATTCTCCTTGATTTTTTTTAAACCTTGAAAACCTGGAAACCTCCTTGAATTTTTCACGAGAACCTGGATTTAATTTTTTTTAAATAGTTATTTTATTGAAATGTGAAGAGTAATTAAAATCTTTTAGTCTATTATGAAAGAAAAATCTCGTTTAGAAGACATATTGCTACTGAAAAGTTTTTATTTATCAAGATATAATTTATTTTTTGTTCATTACAGAATAAATAGATTGCAAGGCACTTTTTCTAGGCTGGTGCCAATTATTTTATAGATTACAATTAACAGACTTTAATATTGTGGATAATTCTATAAGTTTTTTATTTCTTCTGTGCTAATACAGAATGTTAATGTATACATTTTCTTGTGATATTCAATTTACAAATTATAAAAATTATTAGTTGAAATTTTCGATGTTAATTCAGTTTCAGAATTAGAATGAGCCATGGCCATATGATTTGAAATAATTCAATGATTTCAACGAATACGAAAGGTTTCACAAACAAAAATTTAAGAAAGATTTCACAAATATTTCGAAACATTTAATAAAGATTTTGAACAAAACAATAATTTCAAAGATTTCAAACGTTTTCAATTTTTTTTTTGAAGATTTCAAAAGATTACACAAAGATTTCAAATATTTCCAACGAATAAGAAAGATTTCAGAAAATTTTGCAAATAATTCATGAGGATTTCAACAGATTTCGAGTATTTCAAAGATTTCGAAAGGGTACAGTAGATTGGAAAATATTTCAAAGCTTTTAAAGGATTTCAACATTTTTCAGATGATTTAAAAATATTTCACAAGGATTTTGAATATTTCAATGATTTCAAACGAATACAAAAGATTTCACAAATATTTCAAAGATTTTATACAAAATTTATAAAAGATTTTAAAAGAATACAAGAATTTCAAAGATTTCAAAAAGGGTGCGGTACACCAAATTTCAAAGATTTAAAAAAATTTAAAAGGTTTTGAACGATTTCAAATTTTTTTAGAAGATTTAAAAAGATTTCACAAATATTTCAAATAATAAGGATTTCAAAAGATTTCAAAACTTTTCGAAGATTTTAAACGATTTCAACATTTTTTAGAAGATATCAAAAGATTTCACAATGATTTTAAATATTTCAAATGATTTTAAATGAATATAAAGATTTTAGAAAGATTTCACAAATGTTTCAAAGATTTGATAAAAAATGTATTAAAGATTTAAAAAAAAAACAAGAATTTCGAAGATTTCAAAAAGGGTACAGTACACCAGATTTCAATCTTTTTTAGAAGATTTCCAAAGAATTCACAAATATTTCAAAGAATTAATAAGGATTTCAAAACATTTCAATATATTAAACGATTTCGAAATTTTTCTGAAGATTTCAAAAGATTTCACAAAGATTTTAAATATTTCAATGATTTAAATGGATACAAAACATTAAAAAGATTGTAAACTATTTCCAAATTTTTTAGAAGATTTCAAAAGATTTCACAAAGATTTTAAATATTTCAAATGATTTTAAATGAATATAAAGATTTCAGAAAGATTTCACAAATGTTTCAAAGATTTCATAAAAAATGTATTAAAGATTTAAAAAAAAAACAAGAATTTCGAAGATTTCAAAAAGGGTACAGTACACCAGATTTCAATTTTTTTAAGAAGATTTCCAAAAAATTCACAAATATTTCAAAGAATTAATAAGGATTTCAAGATATTAAACGATTTCGAAATTTTTCTGCAGATTTCAAAAGATTTCACAAAGATTTTTAATATTTCAATGATTTTAAATGGATACAAAACTTTAAAAAGATTGTAAACTATTTCCAAATTTTTTAGAAGATTTCAAAAGATTTGACAAAGATTTTAAAATATTTAAATGATTTCAAACGAATAAAAAAGATTTCAGAAAGATTTCACAAATATTTAAAATAATTAATAAGGATTTCAAAAGATTTCAAAACTTTTCGAAGATTTTAAACGATTTCAACATTTTTTAGAAGATATCAAAAGATTTCACAAAGATTTTTAATATTTCAAATGATTTTAAATGAATATAAAGATTTCACAAATGTTTCAAAGATCTCATAAAAAATGTATTAAAGATTTAAAAAAAAAACAAGAATTTCGAAGATTTCAAAAAGGGTACAGTACACCAGATTTCAATTTTTTTTAGAAGATTTCCAAAGAATTCACAAATATTTCAAAGAATTAATAAGGATTTCAAAACATTTGAAAACATTTCAATATATTAAACGATTTCGAAATTTTTCTGAAGATTTCAAAAGATTTCACAAAGATTTTAAATATTTCAATGATTTTAAATGGATACAAAAAATTAAAAAGATTGTAAAATATTTCCAAATTTTTTAGAAGATTTCAAAAGATTTCACAAAGATTTTAAAATATTTAAATGATTTCAAACGAATAAAAAAGATTTCACAAATATTCTAAAGAATTCATGAGGATTTCAAAAGATTTAATGAATTTCAACAAAAGACACCAAATTTCATAAAATTTCAAACATTTCACAACGATTTTTTAACATTTCAAAAGATTTTAAATACTTCAACAGATTTCAACGAATTCACAAAGATTTCAAAAGCTTTCTTTGGAAACTGTTGTCCAATAAAAAATGAAATGGCTCATTTTTTTGCATGTATAAAAAACGGTTATTTCATTATTTGATGTAAAATGTAGACCTGGAAAAACTTGATTTCTTGACCTGGAAAACCTGGAAAAGACCTTGAATTTTCTTTCTAAGAATGGCTGGACACCCTGTAAAAATATCCCAATTTCTAAATTCTTTTAGGTATAAAACCAACCATACACCTAGAAGATGAATAATATTAATGCAAAATAAATTTTGTTTTTAAGTATATTTAAAACACTTTTTAGTTGTATTTTCAAGTCAAAAAGATAAATTTTCAACCAAAGAAATGAATTTTCAACTAAAATGATGAATCTTCAACCAAAAATACGATTTTTTAACCAAAAAAGTTACTTTTTAAGCAAGAAAGATAAATTTTCAAATAAGAAGGATGACTTTTCTACCATAAAAGATGAATTTTCAATCCAAAAGGATGAATTTTTAACAACGTTAAATTTTCGACCAAAATTATGAATTTAACAAAATAGTTAAGTTTTCCAAAAATAATTCGATTTTCAACAAAATACTTGAATTTCTAACCAAATAGTAACATTTTCAAACCAAAAGTACGAATTTTCAACAAAAAAGTTACTTTTCAACCAAGAATGATAAATGTTCAAACAATAAGGATAACTTTTCTACCATAAAAGATGAATTTTCAATCCAAAAGGATGAGTTTTTGACAACGTGGTCAATTTGTCGACCAAAAATAACGAATTTAACAAAATAGTTCAATTTTCCAAAAATAATTAGTTTTTTGAACAAAATAGATGAATTTTCAACAAAATAGTTGAATTTTAACCAAACAGATGAATTTTCAACCAAGAACATTAAATTTCTATAAAAAGATACATTTTTAACAAAAAAGGGAACATTAAAATGTTTAGTTAAATAATTAATTTTCAATAAAAAAAAAATATTCAAACAAAGGGATGAATTTTCGACCAAAAATGATTAATTTGAACAAAATACATGAATTTCCAACAAAATTTTGAATTTTGAATGGAATTTTCAAACCCAAAAGGATATGCTGCTACCAAAAAAAAGACAAATTTTCGACAAAATAGATGATTTTCTAACAAAAAAGTTATGTTGCCAAATTCACACACATAATGAAGAATTCAGTTTCAGCTGATTATATCACTTAAAAATTTTATTATTACATTTTTGGTTAAAATAATGAACTTTTAACCAAGAAAAGGGAATTTTCAACAAAATAGTTCAATCTTCAACCAAACTGATAAGTCTTTGTTAAAAAAAATGAATTCTAAAAAAAAGAGCAATAGTTGATATTTTCACTGAAAAATTTAATTTTCAATCAAAAAATGTTAAATTAAACCAAAAATACGAATTTTCAACAGAAGAGTTGAATTTTCAATCAAGACAGATTTTTCAATCAATAAAGAAAAAATGACATTCAAAATGTAAAATTTTTAAGTCCTAAAGACGAATTTTTGAAAAAAAAGTTTAATTTACAACCCAAAAATATGCATTTTATACCGAAATAATTTAATTTTTGATTAAAAAAGCAGAGTTTTCAACAAAATAAGTGAATTTTCAAACGAAAAAGATCAATTTTCTAGCAAAAATGAAAAGCTACATTTTTAGTCAAAAAAAGTTCAATTTCAACAACAAAATTTTTAATAAAATTTGTTGAATTTTTAACCAAAGAAATGAACTTCTAAAATGATGTATCTTCAATCAAAGAAAGAAATTTTTAACCAAATTGTAAAATTTCCAACCAAAAAGGTTACTGCTACCAACAAAAACACATTTTTAACAAAATAGATGAATTTTCAAGTAAAAAAGATCAATTTTCAACAAAAAGTAATTTAATTTTAGGCTAGAGAAATAAATTTTTGACGAAATAGTTAAATTTTCAACCAAACAAATGAATTTTCTACCAAAAAGATTAAATGCTTATGAGAAAAAACATTTTCGACAAAAAATTTAGTTAAACTTTCAGTTAAAAAAAATAATTCCCAATAAGAAACTAATTTTCAACCAAAAAGTTGAATTTTTAACTGAAGAAGATAAATGTTGAACCAAACATGGAATATTTAAATTTTCAGACAAAAAAATTATTAAAAAGAAATGTTAACAAAATACTTAAATATCGAACAGAAAAAAAAGATTATTCAAATAAAATGATGAATCAATAAAAAAAATGAATTTTTATCAAAGTTGTTCCACTTAGTAGATTTTATTTTAAAGAAAGGGATAATTAGTGCACAATGTTCTAGTATGTTAAAAATTGATATTCTTCATAAATAAATTTTCTGTGATAAATTTCAGGTGGTGTACATAGCGCCGCTAAAAGCTTTAGTAATGGATTAATTTTCTACCAAAAAAGACTCATTTTCAACAAAGTTTATGAATTTTCATCTAAAAAAATCAATTTTCAACCAAGATTCAAAAAAATATATTTTTTTTCATAACAAAAAAAATGACTTTTTAACAAAATAATTCAATTTTAAACTAAAAAAGCTACATTTACAAAACAAAAATATAATATTTAGTTTGCAGTTAGAAAAGTAAAATAAAACAAAACGAGTTTTCAGCAAAATTAATTAATTTTCAACTAAAAAAATGAATTTTCAACAAAATTGTTAAATTTTCAACGAAAAAGATGAACTTTCAACTAAAAAAGTGAATTTGCAACAAAATACTTAAATCCTCAAATAAAACAGATTAATTTTCAACCAGTTGCATTTTTGAATAAAAAAATGAAGTTTCTAACAAAAGAGATGAATTTTTAAACCAAGAAGACGAATTTTCAACAAAATAGTTAAATCGTCAAATAAAACAGATTAATTTCCAACCAGAAATGGAATGGTTACATTTTCCGTGGAAAAAATTAATTTTCAACATAAAAACGACTTTTCGACAAAATGTTTAAATTTTCAACCAAAAAACGAATTTTCAACATAATACATACATTTTCAACGACTTTGTTGAAGTTTCAACTAAAAAAGACAATTTTTTAACCAAAAATGTAAGAATTAAGTTGTTACCCCCAAAAAGATGAATTTTCTACCAATATAGTTGAATATCAACAAAAAAGATAAATTTTCAACCAAAAGTGAAATGGTTACATTTTCAGTCAAAAAAATTAATTTTCATCATAAAAACTAATTTTCAACAAAAATTTTTAAATTTTTAACAAATTTTATTAAATTTTTAACCAAAGAGATGAACTTTCAAATAAAAAAATGAATTTACAACAAAATACTTAAATCCTCAAATAAAACAGATTAATTTTCAACCAAAACGGCGATGGTTAAATTTTCAACAAAAAATGAATTTTCAACAATATTGTTAAATTTTCAACGAAAAAGATGAACTTTCAACTAAAAAAGTGAATTTGCAACAAAATAGTTAAATCCCTAAATAAAACAGATTAATTTTCAACAAAAAATGGAATGGTTAAATTTTCAACATAAAAAACGAGTTTTCAACAAAATTGTTAAATTTTCAAACAAAAATATGAACTTTCAATTAAAAAAGTGAATTTACAACAAAATAGTTAAATCTTAATAAAATAGATTGATTTGAATTTAATTATAATTTAAATGGAATGGTTAAATTTTCAAAAAAAAAAAAGGAATTTACAACAAAATAGTTAAATCCTCAAATAAAACAGATTAATTTTCAACCAAAAATGGAGTGGTTAAATTTGTAACAGAAAAACGAATTTTCAACAAAAAAGTGAATTTACAACAAAATAGTTAAATCCTCAAATAAAACAGATTAATTTTCAACCAAAAATCGAAAGATTAAATTTTCATCATAAAAACGCATTTTCAACAAAATAGTAAAATTTCCAGATAAAAGGATGAACTTTCAACTAAAAAAATGAATTCACAACAAAATAGTTAAATCCTTAAATAAAACAGATTAATTTTCAATCAAAAATGGAATGGTTAAATTTTCAAGATAAAAAAAGTAATTTTCAACAAAACAGTTGAATTTTTAAACAAAAAAATAAACTTTCATTTAAAAAAGTGAATTTACAACAAAATAGTTAAATCTTCAAATAAAACAGATTGATTTGAATTTAATTATAATTTAAATAGAGTTGTTAAATTGTCAACATAAAAACGAATTTTCAACAAAATTGTTCAATTTTCAACCAAAAAGATGAACTTTCAACTAAAAAATTGAATTTAAAACAAAATAATTAAATCCTCAAATAAAACAGATTAATTTTCAACCAGTTGCATTTTTGAATAAAAAAAATTAAGCTTCTACCAAAAGAGATTACTTTTTAAACCAAAAAGTCGAATTTTCAACAAAACAGTTGAATTTTCAAACAAAAAAATGAACTTTCATTTAAAAAAGTAAATTTACAACAAAATATTTAAATCCTCAAATAAAACAGATTATTTTTCAACCAGTTGCATTTTTAAATTAAAAAAAATGAAGTTACTACCAAAAGAGATGAATTTTTAAACCAAAAAGACGAATTTTCAACAAAATAGTTGAATCTTCAAATAAAATAGATTGATTTGAATTAAATTATAATTTAAATTGAATGTCCAAATTTTCAACATAAAAACGAATTTTCAACAAAATGGTTAAATTTTTAACCAAAGAGATGAATTTTTGAATAAAAAAATGAATTTACAGCAAAATAGTTAAATCCTCAAATAAAACAGATTAATTTTCAACCAGTTCCATTTTTGAATAAAAAAATGAAGTTTCTACCAAAAGAGATGCATTTTTAAACCAAAAAGACGAATTTTCAACAAAAAAGTTGAATTTTCAACCAAAAAAATGAACTTTCATTTAAAAAAGTAAATTTACAACAAAATAGTTAAATCCTCAAATAAAGCATATTAATTTTCAGCCAAAAATCGAAAGGTTAAATTTTCAACATAAAAACGAATTTTCAACAAAATTGTTAAATTTTCAACCAAAAAGGATAAACTTTCAACTAAAAAAGTGAATGCACAATTAGCACATTTTCTAAATCTAATTTCATTAAGGATGGAGAGAAGTTTGGAAACGTTAGAAACCTTACGTAATATCTGCATTTTTGATTAATTCTGAATTAAATTTTGTTCTAATTTAAAAATAAAATTATATATAGACTATCTATTTATAGAATATAAAGTATTTCAGAATAGGAGAGGTCAGGGTCAGGGTGGAGAGTCATTTCGAATTTGAATGGGTGGGTGATAACTGGTGTCTGGAAATCGATAGCAATAACATTTTTAGTATCGGTGATAAAATAAGAAAATAAAATTTCCAGGGATTGATCTGAACTTTTTTTAAGAGTTCCCTGGCGAAAGTATCGGATAGGAATTCCTTCCGAACCAATCCGAATCATTCCGAAATCTGTATTCGAACCAATCCGAAAAAAGTTCTACATTTCTTTTGACACAAATCGTTTAAAAATTAATCCGACTCAATCCGGTTCAATCCGAACTCCAAAACGAACCAATCCGAACACAAGTTTCAATTCAAATGAATCCGAATCAATCCGAACTCGGATGGATATACACTGAATTGTCAATCCGAATGAATTTGAGTTTGGATTGAAAATCGTTTTAGGTCAATCCGAGTTCGGATTCATTCGAATTGAAAATTTGGTTCGGATTTATTCGGATTGGAAGTTCGGATTGAACCGGATTGATTCAGACTAATTTTTGACCGATTTGGATCGAACGAACTATATAAATTTTTTCGGATTGGTTCGAATTAACTCGGATTGGTTCGGATACA
>CAKNYM010045342.1:54457-65604 GCA_932195095.1 Andricus curvator
GATTTCGATCGAACGAAATGTAGAAATTTTTTCGGATTGGTTCGAATGAACTCGGATTGGTTCGGATACAGATTCGGGAATGATTCGGATGACTTGGGATTGGTTCGGAAGGAATTCCTATGCGATACTTTAGCCAGGGTTATTTTTATTTATATTTGATATCAGTTTGATCAGTTTCCAGGTGTTTGAGTGGTAGACCTGCAGCTGTTTGGAACACAAAAGGGATGCAGTCTATCAATTTAGGGGTGGCTCCCCTCCTGAAATCGGTCACCCTTATTTTCTCGATCGCCTGGTAGTAAAGCGCTGATGGTCGAGACATCAGGCACGAGAGTTGAGTTTAGTTTTGTCAGTCTGCTGGAGGCCCTCGCACGTGAACGACGGATTCGTATCAGTCAGGGTTAATAACGTTAACAATAGATACGGTTCCTCCGAGTGACAAGTCAACAATTGTTTTTAAAGTAAAAAATATTTTCTTTTTTATGCTAATTTCAAATTTAGTTTTTAAAAATCAGTTGTCAGGGTCTACCTGACCGCGAATTCGGGAAACCGGGAATGTGATTCAGTGACCGGGAGTTTTCTCTCGAATGTCTTTGTGAAATATATTCAAATGTTTTGAAATCTTCGAAATCTTTTGAAATGTTTTAAATCGTTTGAAATCTCCTCAACTCTTTGTTCAATCTTTTGGAATCTTGGTAAAATGTTTGTAATCCTTCTGCAATATTTACAATATTTGAAATCTTTGCGAAATATTCTGAAATTTTTTGAAATCTTCAAAATTTTCTACAATATTTTGAAATCTTTCAAATCTTTGTTAAACTTTTGTTAAATATTTTTCAATTTTTTTGAAATCTTTGAAATTTTCTACAATATTTTGAAATTTTTTACAATATTTTGAAATCTTTCTAAAATTTTGGTTAAATCTTTTGCAATTTTTTCAAATTGGAATATTTGAAATCTTTGTTAAATGTTTGTAAAATCTTTTGAAATCTTCTACAATATTTTAAAATCTTTTGTAATCGTTCAAATCTTTTGCAATTTTTTTTAATTGGAATATTTTAAATCTCTGTTAAATGTTTGTAAAATCTTTTGAAATGTTTTGAAATCTTTTAAATCGTTCGAAATCTCTTAAAATCGATGTGAAATCTCTTGTAATTTGTTTAAATTGGAATATTTTTAATCTCTGGTAAATTTTTGTAAAATCTTTTGAAATGTTTTGAAATCTTTTAAATCGTTTGAAATCTCTTAAAATCTATGTGAAATCTTTTCCAATTTTTTTAAATTTGAATATTTTAAATCTCTGGTAAATGTTTGTAAAATCTTTTGAAATGTTTTGAAATCTTTTAAATCGTTTGAAATCTCTTAAAATCTATGTGAAATCTTTTAAATCTTCGACAATATTTAAAAAATTTTTGGAATCGTTGAAATCTTTTGCAATTTTTTTAAATTGGAATATTTTAAATCTCTGGTAAATGTTTGTAAAATCTTTGGAAATCTTTTAAATCGTTTGAAATCTCTTAAAATCATTGTGAAATCTTTTGGAATCTTTGAAATCTTTGTTAAATGTTAAAATCTTTTGAATATATACAATATTTGAAATCTGTGCGAAATATTTTGAAATTTATTGAAATCTTTAAAATCTTCGACTATATTTTGAAATCTTTTGAAGTCTTTGAAATCTTCTACAATATTTTGAAATCTTTGAAATCTTTCTAAAATTGTTGTTAAATCTTTTGCAATCTTTTTAAATTGGAATATTTTAAATCTTTGTTAAATCTTTGTAAAATCTCTTGAACTGTTTTGAAATCTTTTAAATCGTTTGAAATCTCTTAAAATATATGTGAAATCTTTTAAAATTTTTTTGAAATCTTCTACAATATTTTAAAATCTTTTGCAATTTTTTAAAATGGGAATATTTTAAATCTCTGGTAAATGTTTGTAAAATCTTTTGAAATCTTTAAAATCTTTAAAAATATTTTGAAATATTTTTGAATATTTAAAATCTTTGTTAAATGTTCGTAAAATTTTTTGAAATCTTTGTGAAATCTTTTCAGATGTTTTGAAATCTTTTAAATCGTTTGAAATCTCTTTAAATCTTTGTGAAATCTTTTGAAACCTTCTTGAAATCTTTGAAATCTTTTTGCAATCTTTAAAATATTTGAAATCGTTGCGTAATTTTTTGAAATGTTTTAAATCTTTGTTAAATTTGTGTAAAATCTATTGAAATCTTCGTGAAATCCTTGAAATCTTTGAAATATTTAAAAGCTTTTGAAATTTTTTTAAATCTTTTGGATTCTTTGAAATCTGTGTTGAATTTTTGTTAAATCTTCTGCAATTTTTTGAAATCTTGCAATATTTCAAATATTTTAAATCTTTGTTACATTTTTGTAAAATCTTTTGGAATCTTTAAAATCTTTGTTAAATTTTGTGAAATCTTTGCAATATTTTAAATCTTTGTTAAATTTTTGTAAAATGTTTTGAAATCTTTGAAGTCTTTGTTGTATGTTTGTAGAATCTTTTAAAATGTTTTCAAATATTTTAAATCGTTTTAAATCTCTTAAAATCTTTGTGAAATAGTTGAAATCTTCAAAGTATTTGAAATCTTTGAAATCTTCAAAATATTTGAAATCTTTCTGCAATCTTTAAAGTATTTGAACTCTTTAAAAATTTTTTAAAATCTTTGCAATATTTCAAATATTTTAAATCTTTGTTAAATTTTTGTAAAACCTTTTGGAATCTTTAAAATCTTTGTTAAACTTTGTGAAATCTTTGCAATATTTTAAATATTTTAAATCTTTGTTAAATTTTTGTGAAATCTTTTGAAATCTTTGAAGTCTTTGTTAGATGTCTTTGAAATCTTTCAAAATCTTTTGAAATCCTTAAAATATTTGCAATCTTTTGGGATATTTGAAATCTTTTACAATATTTTTAAACCTTTTGGAATCTTTGAAATCTTTGTAAAGAAAATTTGAAATCTTTGAAATCTTCTACAATATTTTTAAGCCTTTTGGAATGTTTGAAATCTTTGTTAAATGTTTTTAAACTCTTTTGAAGTCTTTTTGCTATCTATAAAAGATTTGAAATCTTCTCGAAATCTTTTGGAACTTTTTTGAAGTCTTAGTTATCTTTAAAATCTTTTGTAATCTTTGAAATCGCCTACAATATTTTTAAATCTTTTGGAATTTTTTAAATCTTTGTTAAATTTTTTTTTAATCTCTTGAAATCTTTTGACATCGTTGTTAAATGTTTGTAAAATCTTTTGAAATGCTTTAAATCGTTTGAAATCTCTTAAAATCTCTGTTAATTTTTTTGGAATCTTTGAAAGCTTTATGAAATGTTCGTAAAACTTTTTGAAATCTTTGTGAAGTCTTTCAAATATTTAACGTATTTGAAATCTTTTAAAATTGGTTGAAATCTTTGAAATCCTGTACATTATATTGAAATTTTTTGGAATCTTTGAAATATTTAAAATCTTTTTGAAGTCTTTAAAATCTTCTACAGCGAGGGTGTATACCTATGTTTCTCGAATGTCTTACTGAAATCTTTGTGAAATCCTGACATTGTTAAAATCTTAAAAATATTTGTGAACAATTTTGAAATTTTTAAAAATCTAAAATCTTATCCAATATGTTTAATCTTGTGGTATCTTTGAAATCTTTGTAAAATGTTTTGCAGTTTTTGAAATCTTTGTAAAATCTTTTTGCAATCTTTAAAATCTTTGAAATCTGTGTGAAAACTTGGAAATCTTTAAAATCTTCTCGAACTATTTAAATTCTTTTAGAAATCTTTGAAATCTTCTTCATTGATGGTATCTAACTGACCAGGATATCTGAAATCTTTAAAATATTTTAAATCTTTGCAGAACCTTTTGATTTTTTTTTAAATCTTTGTAATCTTCTGCAACATTTAAAAATCTTTTGGAATCTTCGAAATCTTTGTTAAATGTTCGTAAAATCTTCGGCAATTTTTTGATATCTTTGAGTGTTCGTGAAATCTTTTGAAACTTTTTGGAATATTTGAAATCTTCTAAAATATTTTTAAATCTTGTGAAAACTTTGAAATCTTTAATAAATGTTTGTAAAACTTTTTTCAATTTTTTTAAATCTTCAAAATCTTGATTAAATCTTGGAAATCTTTCAAATATTTTCGAAATCTTTAAAATTTTCTACAATGAGGGTGCCTTATTAATTTAATAATTATTAATTATAATTCTAAGTTGCGACAAGGAATTTCAGTTAAAAAATATAATTTTGAAAATTGAGACAGGAAATTCCCGTGAAGAATAAAAATTTTCATTTTATAAATTAACATGTTATTATTTTTCTTTTAGGAAAAAAATGGTTGTTATGTTTAAGACGTCCAAAATCGCGAAATACATCAAAAATTTCTAAATCACGAAAAATTTTTAATTTGGCACAAGGAATTTCCGTGAAAAATTATAATTTATGCTCTGAGGCAGGAAATTTTAGTAAATAATTATGATTTTTATTTTGGGACAGGGATTTTTAGTAAAGAAATATAATTTGACAATTAGGACTGGGACAATTAGGAACTTTCGTTAAGAATTATAATTTGACTTGAAAAATATAATTTTTTACAAGAAACGGGATTTTTAGAAAACAATTTTAATTTCAATTTAGAAGAAGAAAATTAAAAAAAAATCCTCGTTCCAAGTCAGAATTTGTCAAAATTTGAATTCTCCCTCTTCCAAATTTTGGAAAAAGGGAATACTATATTATTTCTGAATTATAATAGAAAATTTTGGAAATAAATATAATTATGACTTCGAACAGGAATTTTGAAAATTAATTTTGTGACTAGTATAGGGACTTTTTGACATGGAGCGGGAAATTTTGCAAAAGAATTTCAAATCTCTTGAAAATTGAGATATTTTGTTAAAAATTAGTTTTTTTTTGTTGAAAAATAATTTTTGGTTGAAAATTGAACTTTCTATAAGTGGAAAATTCATGTATTATGCTGAAAATTCAACTTTTTTGTTGATATTGTGTGTTTCTGAATTTAACCCTTTTTTAGGGGAAATTTTATGGGAAATATGGGAGGGTCAACCCTTTTTTAACTAATTTTTTCAAATTAAAAATTAAAATCTTTTTTGATTTAAGTATCTACTATTACATTTTTTGTTGAGAATTCATCTTTTTTGTTTGAAAATGCAACTACTTTGTTAAAAATGCATTTTATTGGTTGAAGATTCATCATTTTATTTGACGATTCATCCCTTTGTAGGAAAATTGAACTACTTGGTTGAAAATTAATTTTTTTAACTGCAATTTTAACTTTTTAGTTGAAAATTTATGTATTTTGTCGAAAATTCATCTTTTTTGGTAGAAAATTAAGTTTCTTGTTAGAAAATTTATATTTTTGCTTAAAACTTCATTTTTGCAACTGCAATTTTAACTATTTAGTTAAAAATTCGTTTATTTTGTAGAAAACTCATATTTTGGTTAAAAATTAATTTTTTTAACTGCAATTTTAACATGGAAATTCAACATTCGGTTGATTTTTTTTTCATTCTTGACTGACAAATTTTTCTTGGATGAAAAATTAACTCCTTTGTTGAGAATTCATCTTTTTGGTTTGAAAATTTATATCTTTTAGTAGAAATTATAATTTTGTCTTTAAAAAGGTACTTTTTTTAGATGGAACGGAAAAGTTGGAAAAGTAATTTTAATTCTGATTTATAAAGAGAAAATTGACAAAAAATATCCTTGTTCCAAATCAGAATTGTTTTGAATTTAAAAATTATTTTTTTTTGCAGATAAAGATTTGCCAGAATTTGAAATTTCAGTTTTCCTAATTTTTGAAGAAAGCAGTTAACTATATTTCTAAATTACAATAGAAAATTTTGTAAATAAATATAATTCTGACTTGGAACAAGGGCCAAAAATTATCTGATGTTCCAACTCAGCATTATAATTCTTTTCCAAAATTCCCGCTTTCAAATAAAAAAGCTTTGAAATATTTAAAAATCTTTAAAAATCATTCAAATCTCTTAAACTCTTTTAAACTGACCGGGGAAAATTAACAATTGACCAGAACAAAACCGGGAATTTAAAATCATCCATCGGATAGACAGCCTTATAATGTATTTTTAAAATTTTGATAACAAGTTTAATGGCCTAAATTATATTTAAAAATGAAAAATAGAATGATATATAATTCTGATTTAAATGTTTATAAAATTATTATTTAGAGACAAGAGAGTATATTTTTTAAATAAAAAAAAGTATCAGTTTCCTAGCAGAATAGTCAAAGTAAAAAAGACTACACCTGTTGCCAAAGTGATTTCGATGCTCGGCCGATGTTAAGGGTGCAATCAGCAGAATTAGGGGTTTATTTTCGTATATTGATTCTCAAGTCTTGCAGACTAATTTGATTAAAATTAAAAATAGACTATCATTCTATTATAGACCCTACTTTGTAATGTGGGAGTAACTTTTTCTCTCGTCAATAATAATAATTCTTAATAATAAAAATAAGAAAAAAAATTATTTATTTATTTTATTATCAATTGATAATAATCTCCTAATAATAATTTCTTATTTCATAATATCGCTTCTCAATAATAGATCATATTATCGTTACAATATAATTACGGTTGGCATTCTCATTGTTCCTTTTTTTCATTGTAAGTTCATCTCTTTTGGTTGAAAATTAAACTACATGGTTGAAAATTTAACTAATTTGTTAAAAATTCATTTTTTTGTTTTTGAAGATTGGAAACTTAACTATTTTTTTGAAATTTCGTTTTTGGTTGAGAAATCATCCTTTTTAGTTGAAAATTCAATTATTTGGTTGAAAATTCATGTATTTTGTTGAAAATTGATCTCCTGTTTGGTTGAAAATTAATCTTCTTAATAGAAATTAAATTTTTTTAGTTGAAGATTCAACTACGTGGTTGAAAATTCATTTTCTGGTTGAAGATTAATATCTGTTTGGTTGAAAATTTATTTATTTTGTTGAAGATTAATCTCTTTGGTTGAAAATTGATTTATTTTGTTGAAAATTCGTTTTTATTTTTTTTTTTGAAAAATATTTTTTTTTAATGAAAATTTTAACTATGCCACTATTGGTTGAGAATTAATCTTTTATAGTTGAAAATTAAAATATTTTGTTGAGAATTCATGTATTTTGTTCAAAGTTGATATTCTTTTTGGTAGAAAATTAATTTTCTTGGTGGAAATTTCATTTTTTGTTGTTGAAAATTCAACTACGTGGTTGAAAATTGAACTACTTTGTTAAAAATTCATTTTTTTTCTTTTGATTAAAAATTAATCTCTATGGTTCAAAATTTAACTACATATTATTTAGTTGAAAAATCGTTTTTCTGTTTTGTTGAAAATTAATTTTTTTTAATTGAAAATTTAACTATGCCATTTTTGGTTGAGAAATGATTCTTTTTACTTGAAAATTCAACTATTTGGTTGAAAATTCATGTATTTTGTTGAAAATTGATCTCCTGTTTAGTTGAAAATTAATCTTCTTGATAGAAATTTAATTTTTGTTGTTAAAGATTCAACTACGTGGTTGAAAATTCATTTTTTGGTTGAAGATGAATCTCTTTGGTTGAAAATTGAACTATTTTGTTAAAAATTCGTTTTTATTTTCAGCAGAAAAATAATTTTTTTGAATGAAAAATTTAACTATGCCACTATTGGTTGAGAATTGATCTTTTTAGCTGAAAATTCAACTAATTGGTTGAGAATCAATATTTTTTTGTTGAAATTTGAATTATTTGGATGGAAATGAACTCTTTTGTTGAAAATGCAACTGTTTTGTAGAAAATTCGTTTTTTTAGTTAAAAAACTAAAAAATTAAATAATTTGTTTGACATTTTTTTCTTTCTGGACTAAAAATGCTTCTTTGCTGAAAATTTGTCTTTTTTTCAAGAAAATTAATTTTTTTAGTAGAAAATGTATCTCTTTGGTGAATAACTTGAAAATGAACATTTTTGTTGGAAACTCCTATTTTCGAATTTAAAATTCAGCTGTTTTGTAGAAAACTCAACAATTTAGTTGAAATTTTTTTTTAAACTTAAAAGGTCGTTTTTGATTGAAAATTCTTTTTTTTTTGTAAAAATTCGTCTTTTTATTATTTTTATTTATTTTTATTATCTTTATTGAATTTATTAAATTATTGAAAACCAATCTGTGTTGGTTGAGGTTTCAACTATTTTGTTGAAAATTCGTCTTTTTTAGCTGAAATATCAATTATTACATTTTTTGTTGAGAATTTATATTTTTTTCAAAAATTAATTATTTTTTGGTTTAAGATTCATCAGTTTAGTTAAAACTTCATTTCCTTGGTTGAAAATTTAACTGTTTTGATAAAAATTAATTTTTTCAACTAAAAATTTAACTATTCCATTTTTGGTTGGGAATTGATCTTTTTTTTGATGAAAATTCATCTATTTGTTGAAAATTCTTCTTTTTTCTGTAGAAAATTAAACATTTCAGTTCAAAATTCATCTATTTGTTTGAAAATTCAACTATTCACCTGAAGCTTAACATTTTTCGTTGAAAATTCAACTTTTGTTGAAAATTTAACTGTTTTTATTAAAAGTTACAGCTTGTTTCGTTAAAATTGCAATTTTTTTTTAATCAAAAAGACGAATTGTCAACCCAGAAAGATTTTTCAGTCAATAAAGAAAAAAAAATTCATCAAAAATTTTGAATTTTGAAGCCAAAAACATGAGCTTTCAACAAAACAATTGAATGTTCAGCCAAATAGTTGAACTTTCAGCGAAGAAGATTAATTTTCTACAAAAAAAAAATTAATTTTCAATTAATTACATAAATTTTCAACTAAATACTTTCAATAATAGATGTGATTTTAATCTACATTTTATTTGATTAATTTTCAATTTATATTTTTTTCGTTTCTAAATTATTGTAACTAAATAGTGGAACTTTTTAACCAAAAAGGATCAATTTTGAATAAAAAATGGAGCAGTTAAATTTTTATTGAGGAAAATTAATTTTGAATAAATAAACGAATTTTCTAGAAGACAGTTTAATTTTGTACCAAATAGTTGAATTTTATACCAAATTGTTGAATTTTTAAGCTAAAAAGACAAAGTTTTTTTAAAACAGGTGAGTTATTAACCCGAGAATTAATCTACCAAAAAAGACAAATTTTCAACAAAATACATAAATTTTTAACCAAGAAGATTGATTTTCTACCAAAAAGACGAATTTTAACAAATTACATAAATTTTCAACTAAATCCTTTCAACAATGGATATGATTTTAGTCGAAATTTCATTTGATTATTTTTTAGTTTATATTATTTTCGTTTCTAACATTTTTCAATTAAATAGTTGAATTTTTAAACAAAAACATATCAATTTTCAACAAAAATGGTGTCGATAAATTTTTATTGAGGAAAATTAATTTTAAATAAAAAATTACTTTTTAACGAAAAAAAGGAATTTTCAACTAAAATTACGAATCTTCAAAAAAAAAAAATAACTTTCAAGAATGTAGTTTAAATTTGAACCAGGGAGTTGAATTCTCAATCTAAAAAGATGAATTTTTAACAAAAAATATAATATTTTATATTAAAACAAAAAATATTTTAATAAAAAATAAAAATACAGTTGAACTTAACCATCAAAGACGAGTTTTCAACAAAATACTTCATTTTTAACAAAAAAAATTATTTTCCACCAAAAAAGAAGAATTTCCAATAAAGCAGTTGCATTTTTAACAAAATAATTTAATTTTTAACCAAATAATACAATTTTTAACCAAGAACGTTGAATTTATAACACAAAAATATGCATTTTCTACCAAATTAATTGAATTTTCAATTTTTTTAGCAAAAATGGAATAGCCACATTTTTAGTGAAAAAAATAATTTTCAGCAAGAAAAAAAACGAGAATTTTAATAAAAATTGTTAAATTTTTAACCAAAGAAATTAATTTTTAAGTAAAATGATGCATCTTCAATAAAAAAAAAATAATTTTTAACCAAATAGTTAAATTTTCAACCCAGAAGATGAATTTTAAAAAAATGAAATTTAAGAATTTTAAATTAGATTAAAATCAAATTCAAAATCCTAATTAACATCTAATACTCAAGTTAACGTACAGAATTCCTGAAAATAAAACAAGAATTCAACGCTCAAAAATTGCAATTCCTAAAAACCAAAAAAATTTGTTTCTTTGGACAAAAATAAAAAAGAGAAAAGAAAAATGAATTTTCTACAAAAAAAAGACAAATTTTCAATAAAATAGATTAATTTTCAATTAAAAAAGATACATTTTCAACGTAATAGTTAAATTTTCAACCAAACAGATGAACTGTCAACGAAAAAGATTGTCTATCAGAAAAAAAATTTTGACAAAAAATGGAATAGTTAAATTTTTAGTTAAAAAATTAATTTTAAATAAAAGACTAATTTTCTACCAAGCAAATTAAATTTCAACCAAAAATATTAATTTTCTACCAAAAAAGAATATTTTTAACAATATACACGAATTTTCAACAAAATAACTTTTAATGGAATTTTCAACCTAATAGTTGAATTTTCAACCAAAAAAATGAATTTTCTAACAAAAAGATTAAATGTCTATACAAACAAAATTTGAAAAAAAAATGAATTTTTAATAAAAAACTAATTTTCAGTCAAAGAAATGAATTTTCAACTAAAATATTATTTTTCTGCAAAGAAAAAGTAATGTTTAACAAAATACATGAATTTTCAACCAAATATTTAAATTTTTAATGGAATTTTGAAACTAATATTTGAATTTTCAATTAAAAAGGTGAATTAGTCACTAAAAAGATTAATATTCTACCACGAAAAACAAAGTTTCAACAAAATACAGAAATTTAAAAAAAATAGTTGAATTTTCAACCGAAGAAAATTGATATTCAACCAAGAATACAATAGTTCAATTTTTAGTTAAAAAAATTAATTTTCAGTTTAAAAAAATGATTTTCAAGCCAAAAAAATGAATTTTGAACCAAAAAGATTAATTTTCTACCACAAAAAATTAATTTTTAACAAAATACATGAATTTTTAACTAAATATTTTAATTTTTAATGGAATTTTCAACCTAATAGTTGAATTTTCAACCAAAAAAAGACAAATTTTCAAGGAAATATATACATTTTCAACTAAAAA
>CAKNYM010045343.1:28725-56852 GCA_932195095.1 Andricus curvator
AAAAATGATTTTTTAACCAAAAAAGATCATTTCTATCCAAAATAGTTAAATTTTAAAATCAATAGTTTAATTTTCAACCAAATAGTTGATTTTTCTACTGAAATAGTTGAATTTTCAACGAAAAATATAGTTTTTCAATGAGAAAGTTAATTTTCAACCAAATAGTTGAATATTAAATATAAAAAAATAAATTTTCAACCAAAGAGTTGAATTTTTTATTAAAAATAATAAATTTCCAACCAACGCTGGATTATTTAAATTTCCATTAAAAAAAATTGATTTTCAGCCAAAAATGAAACAAGTTTTCTACAAAATAGTTCAATCTTCAACCAAAAAAGATCATTTCTATCCAAAATAGTTAAATTTTAAAATAAATAGTTTAATTTTCAACCAAACAGTTGATTTTTCTACTGAAATAGTTAAATTCTCAATGAAAAATATAGATTTTCAATAAAAAAGTTAATTTTTAACCAAATAGTTCAATCTTGAATTCTTTAATTCAAGATTGAACTATTTGGTTGAAAATTAATTTTTTTATGGGAAATCTATATTTTTCATTGAAAATTCAACTATTTCAGTTTGAAAAAATTGATTTTCAGCCAAAAATGAAACAAGTTTTCGACAAAATAGTTAAATCTTCAACCAAAAAAATGATTTTTTAACCAAAAAGAGATGAATTTGGAACCAAAAATATAATAGTAGACTTTTCAAAAAAAAAAAAAATTAACTTTAAACTGAAAATAGTTGAAAATTTCTCATTCGGTTCTAAATTCTAATAGTTTAGGTCGCATTTAAGCGAAAAAACCAAAAAATGTGGAAAAAGGGAAAGTTTCTTGAAAACAGAATCCTTTAAAAAGGAGACAAAGAGGGGAATACGGGAAAGAGTGTGAAGTCTGAAATAACCAAGTGTAGTTTGCTTAGCTGTGTAAACTTTTTCGTATTTTGTGTATTTTTTGAAGAAAATTAAAATCTTCCCTTTTCAGAAAAATTGTAGTCATTTTCTTAATTTTCAAAATTATAAAAAATTTTCACACAGATTTCGAAAGAGCGTGAAATCCCCCAACAGAACGAAGAAAGAAAATTCAAATATTCTAAATAGTTAAAAAAAAATACAGCATCAAAAAAAATTGAATAAATGTATTTTTTTTAAAGAATATTTTCCGTTTTATTCAACGAACATAAAATTATAAATTCCTGAAAAACATAAGTGATGTATAATACTCATTAATATTATTTAAAACCTTAGTGTTGCCTTGAAATATTATCTTGTTTACTTGATTATCAGTTAAATTGAAAAATTCCTAATTGGTGGAAAAGAACGATGTATATTCTTCAGATTACAGCACTCAAGTTTTTGTCAATTTTTATGAATCATTTATTACACCGAAATTACTGACATTATTTGTTGTTTTACGTATCACAACTCTTTCGTTGAAGAGTGTTATCTAACTTCTTGATAACATCCTATCATTTTTATCACCGAAGGAAGCGTGCTTTATTTTCAAGATAGATTGTTTGATAAACTTGTTATTATGTCAAGACGTGTCTGTGGGAAATTACGTTCTCAAAAAAAAAAATGAAAACAATATGTATAATTGCGTACTGCCAAAAGCCGAATGGAAAAATCCAACCGGCGCGATAAAAGACCCTAACGGCGATTTCAATTTTTTTTTTTAAACAAAATTATTTTAAAAATTGTAAAAGACATATTTCTTAACCAAATTATTAAAAATTCAACTAATTAAATCAGTACTAAGGATTTCAACTGATAAAAGTTTTTCTAATTTCATTGATTGAATCAGTGAAATATATTGTAGCATCATTGCACTGTATTTCGTGTGTAGCAATAATTACTAATAGAATCAGTATATTTTTAATAGTCAGTAAGTGAATTCTGGCTACAGCAATTAGTAGAATTTAACTGAGAATCAGTAATATTTTACTGATTCAAACTTTGAGGGAAGGTTTTTTTCTTAGAAATTTTGTTACTTCTTTTTTTGTTTAACAATACTTAATCAAACACAGAGCAAAAATGGTTTATTTTGACGATATATTTTTATAAACTATTCAAACAAATTATTCAGTATATCAATTTGTTATAGAAAAAAAATTATTTTGTCTTAAAATTATTGTAATTTATTATTAGAATGGTGATCATATTGGAACAATGTCATAATTTGAAAATTAATAAACAGTTTATAAAGTAATAAACTATTTTTTAACCTATTAAGTCTCATTCTACGGATTTTTTTTTCGAAATCTCATTTATTTATACATTAACTTATAAAAAATGTTAATAAAATTTTAATTAAAATTTTAACGTAGTAATAATTTTTTCAACCGTTTAGCATTAATATTTCTTGAAATTGTTATAAATTAATGAACAAAATATATTTTATCATTCTTTTTCGGATTTTTAGCCAAAAATGTATGATTTTTTTTATCAAACATTTATAATTCTCATTATAAAGGTATTAGTTTTTATTTTTGCAAAAAATTGAAAATTCTATGAAACCTATGAAATTTTCATTTTAAAATTCTCGGTCGATTTTTTCGAAATTGGCTCATTTGTTAAATTAAACTTTATTTACTCGTATCGTTACAAACCTTAAAAAAATGTCCCTCTTCCAATTTAGAAAAAAAAATTTCCTCGCTTCCAACTCGATAAAAAACTTAAAACAAAAAAATGTACCTTTTCCAATTAACCAAAAATTAAACAAAAAAAGTTCCTCTTCCAATGAGGAAAAAAATTGAATACCAAAATTTCGTCCCTTTTTTTTAAATTAAAATTGTGAAATTTAAAAGTTTTTTCAAAGATAAGTTCAAATATTTTTATTTTATGTCGGTTTGAAATTAATTATTGACTTCATACTTTCCTTTACAAATTTTTTGAACAGATTCAGAATCGCTTTTTAAAATTAATTATTGTTCAATCTTTGACACTCGAACTAAAGTTCAGATTTAAAAATCAATAATTAATTTATATTTACAGTTGATCAACTCAAGTCGTTTTCTATCCGAAATCTTAAATTTCAAAAGCTTTTATTTTTAATTTTTTAAGTCTTCGAAATATAAAATCCCTGAAATTATAAAATTGTCGAAATATAAAAATCCCGACTTGGAAAATTCTCGAATATTAAAATTCCCGAATTTAAACAATTAAAAAATAGTATTTTAATAATTAAAAAATAGTATTTTAATAATTATGATTCATTTGTTAAAAATACGATAATCAAATATTTTTATCGCAGAAAACATTTTTTAAAGTTTAAAGTTTTTTAAAATTGTTTGAATTAAAAATAATAATGATTGAAAAAAAATATATTTCTGGGTGAAAAATTTTGTTTGAAAATGTGCATAGTATTTTTAAGAAATTACAAAAAATGTTCTGGAAAATCAAATTTTTAATTTAAAGAAAAATAGAATTAAAAAGAAATTTCGAGGCGCATGTGTTATTAAATTGATTTTTTAAAACAAATTTTATACAATTATTGTTATTTTAATTCAAACAATAATTTAAAAAGAACTTTAAACATTAAGCAATTTTTTCTTTGATAAAAATATTTGATTATTGTATTTTTGGGACGACTGAAAAATCCCGAAAAATAAAATTCCCGAACAATGTATAATATTACCGAATTCGGAAATTCCTGAATAATAAAATTCCCGACAGTTTATAATATTATCGAATTTAAAAATTCCCGAAAGAAAATTGCCCAATTATAAATTATTATCCGAATTAGAAAATTCCAGAATTATAAAAGATCCGAATTTAAGCAATTAAATTTTTTTTTCATGAATTTTATTTATTAATGATACAATAACCAAATATTGTTATTTGAAAAAATTATTTTTAAAGTTTTATATATACCATTAAACCATTTCCCTTTCAGGGTAGGCGTGACACTACCCGATTCGGGTAGTGTTTCTAGGTTTTTCTTGTAGTTATAAATAACTACAAGTGTGGGCTCACCACACCCACGATGTGCCAACAGCACTCATGTCAGTATTCTTGAATGGTCACCCATCCAAGTACTAACCGCGTCCAACGCTGCTTAACTTCAGTGATCTGACGAGAACTGGGTTTTTCAGCGTGGTATGGCCGTTGGCCATAAGTAGTTATATAAGTTATATAAGTTTTTAAAATTATTTTTTGAATTTAAAATAATTTGGGACGATTGAAAAATCCCGAAAAATAAAATTCCCGATACTGTAAAATTCCCGAATAATAAAATTCCCGAAAAATGTATAATATTATCGAATCGGGAAATTCCTGAATAATAAAATTCCCGACAGTTTATAATATTATCGAATTTAAAAATTCCCGAATTATAAATTATTCGAATTAGAAAATTCCAGAATTATAAAATGTTCCGAATTTAAGCAATTAAAATATTTTGTTTTCATAAATTTTATTTTTTTAAGATACAATAACCAAATATTTTTATTTGAAAAAATTATTTTTAAAGTTTCAAGTTTCTAAAATTATTGTTTTAATGTAAAATAACTATAATTTAAAAAAAATTACATCCAGAAATATAATTTTACAATTATTAAATTTCAATTTATTTTAAAATTTTAGTCGTCCCGTATTTTTAATAAATAAGTATTTATTAAAAAGCAATTTTTTAATTGTCTAGATTCGGGATTTTTATTATCGAATTTAAAAATTCCCGAATTATAAATTATCCGAATTAGAAAATTGCAGAATTATAAAATGTCCGAATTTAAGTAATTACAAAATTTTGTTTTCATAAATTTTATTTATTAAAGATACAATAACCAAATATTTTTATTGAAAAAATTATTAAAAAATTTTTAGGTTTCTAAAATTATTGTTTGAATTTAAAATAATTTGGGACGACTGAAAAATCCCAAAAAATAAAATTCCCGACACTGTAAAATTCCCGAATAATGTATAATATTACCGAGTTGGGAAATTCCTGAATAATGAAATTCCCGACAGTTTATAATATTATCGAGTTTAAAAATTCTTGAATTATAAATTATCTGAATTAGAAAATTCCAGAATTATAAAATGTCCGAATTTAAGCAACTAAAAAATTTTGTTTTCATAAATTTTATTTATTTAAGATACAATAACCAAATATTTGTATTTGAAAAAATTATTTTTAAAGCTGTAAGTTTCTAAAATTATTGTTTGAATGTAAAATAACTATAATTTAAACAAAAAATTTCATCCAGAAATATAATTTGACAATTATTAAATTTCAATTTATTTTAAATTTTTAGTCGTCCCGTATTTTTAATAAATAAGTATTTATTAAAAAGCAATTTTTCATTTGTCTAAATTCGGGAATTTTCTAGTTCGGATACATTATAATTCGGGATTTTTCTTTCAGGAATTTACAAAATCGGGATTTTTATATTTCGGCAATTTTATAATTTCCAGAATTTTCTATTTCGAATATTTTCTTTTTCGGTAATTTTATTTATCGGCATTTTTCAGTTGTCTTAAAAATGAAGACTTAAAATAAAAATTTATTAAAGTAAGATTTTAGAATTAATCAAATTTATTGTAAATAAAATCATATTTTCAAATCAGGATTTTCTTAAATATACTATTTTTATATTATTTTACTTCAACTGATTATCAAACGCCATAAATTTCTCAATAAAATATCTCAAATCAAAAAGAAAAATTTATCGGGTCCCGTGACAAAAAAAATATAATAAGCCTAAAAGCCGTGTTTCCCGAATAATACAATTCCCGACAGTTTATAATATTATCGAATTTAAAAATTCCCGAAAGAAAATTGCTGAATTATAAATTATCCGAATTAGAAAATTCCAGAATTATAAAATGTCCGAATTGAAGCAATTAACAAATTTTGTTTTAATAAATTTTATTTATTAAAGATAAAATAACCAAATATTTTTTATTGAAAAAATTATTTTTAAAGTTTTAAGTTTCTAAAATTATTGTTTGAATTTAAATTAACTATATAATTTAAAAAAACTTTCAACCAGAAATATAATTGTTCAATTATTAAATTTCAATTTATTTTAAATTTTCAGTCGTCCCGTATTTTTAATAAATAAATATTTATTAAAAAGCAATTTTTTAATTGTCTAAATTTGGGAATTTTCTATTTCGAATATTTTCTTTTTCCTTAATTTTATTTATCGGCATTTTTCAGTCGTCTTAAAAATGAAGACTTGAAATTAAATTTGATCAAAGTAAGTTTTTAGAATTATTCAAATTTATTGTAAATAAAATTATATTTTCAAATCAGGATTTTCTTAAATATAGTATTTTTATATTTTTTTACTTCAACTGATTATCAAACGCCATAAATTTCTCAATAAAATATCTCAAATCCAAAAGAAAAATATATCGAGTCCCGTGACAAAAAAAATATAATAAGCCTAAAAGCCATGTTCCCCGAAACGATCTCACTCTTCTGAAAGGTCAAAATAAAAGCCCTCTTACATACGCACTACATAACATATTACATACACAGACCTCGTGCTCGCCCTTAGCACGTTTGCTGGCTGAGGAGTAGGATAGCAGAAACCGAGCACGAGAATGAAAAGAGACACTACATGTCAGCCCGTTACCGGCGTTTAAACTCCCTCTCATTCCTCTCACCCACAGCGCGCATGCGCCTCAAATTTCCTAGTAAGAGCGCCCCAATCGGCCAATCTCCTCCCGCCAGTGACGCCACCGGCCGCCAATCGCAGTCGCTCTCCGTGACGCCACTGATTATTTTTAGCCGTCGTGAGTCACGAGATATAAGGCAGTACGTTTAGTTGGGTGTTCAGAAGTTGCCGAGACACTGCAGCGTGCGGGTGCTACTCGTCTCCCGAACTCTGAAACTAGTGCAAGTGCTCCGCCGCTCACCTCGAGTTGCGATCGCAGTTTATTTATCGTGTCGTGACGTGACTCATTGTGTTGACAGAAGTTCTACCTCGTGTCTACCAAATTCAGTGAAAATCAATCAAGGTTACCAGTTTTCCACGAGTCGCTCTCCCGAGCGCAGCTGTGTACTTTCCACCAGTTTAACTTGTAACCCAACCGTGTGAAGTTAGCTTTAGTTGAAAAACCTCGTGGTGTTCCAGTGCCTGTTGCCTCGTGCTTCAACCGAGACGAAAAAATCTCGGACTCAGTGGACTCGACAGTGTGTTATGTAATCCCAGTGGGGGAAAGATCGACAAACAGGAAAGTACGATTCTCGGAACTGCTCAGTTTTTCCAACGAGTCAAAACCTGAACGCATCGATGGTGCGTAGCCTGGCGATGGAGCCGACCTTCTATGAGGACATCTACGGCACGAATCGTGACAACCTTGGCCAGCTGAAGAGGAATCTCACCCTGGATTTAAACGGGCACAGACAGGGGCCACAGGCAAAGAGGCCAAGACTTGGTCCACTGCCGCCGGCCCTGAACAACATGGCACCGATCCTGAGCTCCCCGGACCTCAACATGCTAAAACTGGGCTCGCCGGAGCTGGAGAAACTTATTATCGCCCAGCAAGACGGCCTCGTGACGACAATGCCGACGCCGACGACGCAAATCCTCTTCCCCAAGACTGTTACCGAGGCCCAGGAACTCTACGCGAGGGGCTTCGTCGACGCCTTGAATGAACTCCATCACTCTGACAGCTCGCAGGAACCCGGGAGCATCCACGGGGCGACCTACACGACCTTGGAACCACCTGGTAGTGTCCAGAGCACAGAATCTTCCATTAGCCAAGGACTCATGCATGTCAAAGAAGAACCACAAACTGTCCCAAGTGTCTCCAGTTCGCCGCCAATGTCCCCCATCGACATGGAGAACCAGGAGAGGATAAAGCTCGAGAGGAAGAGGCAGAGGAATCGTGTTGCTGCCTCCAAGTGCAGGAGACGCAAACTCGAGAGGATCTCCAGGTTGGAGGACAAGGTCAAACTCCTCAAGGGCGAGAACACCGAACTGAGTGCGATGGTCCACAGGCTGAAGGAACACGTATGTCGGCTCAAGGAACAGGTCATGGACCATGTGCATTCCGGATGTCAAATTATGCAGACCGTCACCGGCCAGTTTTGAATGATTTCATCTCCTGGCGGAAACGAGCCGTCTCTAGATTCTTTGGAGACCGACGAAGGCTGGAGGAGGGAATCTGAGGCCCAATCGTCGGAATCGGAAGTGGTCCAGCTGGATGTCTTCGGGATTGGAAGATACTCTGGAGTGCCTTTCAGTGCTGTGCATAAGGACTACGTGACTGTTTTGCAGCCGGCGTGGCCGTCGTGACGTCGCGTTGAAGGCCACCAGGTAAACGTGCAGGCGGCCATTTTGGAGAACGGCTGAGTTCGCGCGGGAGATTTGAAACTCGTGTGGTGCTGCGAACTTTGGATACGTCCCGATTCTTTCAGTAATTGTCACAAAGAATCATTTTGCGCATAAGTCCGATTCGTCATTTGTGCATCTAGTCTTGTCCAGTATGTTAGCCAACTTGTGAAAGCCAAGTGATCATACGAGGACCTGCTTAGCATGGGAACCTTAAAAATTTGGAGAAAATAAGGTAGGAGTGCCAGTACAGTTTTGCAGAGTTGTTTTACTTTTTCTATATTGTTTTATTCAAGTTACTAATTAAACCGTGTTGACTGGTTCTCCTATCTTATTCTTTTTAATGCTAGTCTCTGTCAAAGAGCAAATTGTTTTTCATATTCTATTTAAGCAAATTTTTGAGGTTCGATTTTCAGGGTGGCCACTGAACCAGAAAAAAAGGAAACTCACGGGTAAATCTTTTTCAATGTCACTTGATATTACATGGAATTGTTTTCAAATTCTGAACATTCAAATCAACAAAATTTTTATTTAAATTCAAATTTGTTGTAAAATAATGGTTTATTTACAAATAGAATAATGTAGTATTGAACGTAGAAACATTTATTTTCATTTGTATTGTAAACAAAAATTATTTTTGTTCATTTGAATGTTCAAAAGTTTGGGTGCAATATAGGTGTTCTTGCATTTTTAGAAGTCAGTTTTTCAATTGTTTATGAAGTTGTACAAAAAAATTACCGGTTTACAATAAGAGTTCTTGCATTTTTAGAAGTCACTTATTTTCTTATTTGTTATTTATGAAATTATTTTGAAGACAAATGAAAATAAGTTCTAAAAATTCTAGGAAATCGTTATTATAGTCAGCTGCTAATTTTCACTCATATTATTCAATTTGAAATATTTTCCAATTTAAAATTGTGCCATTTTTGAAACTTCTAATTTGAGTTAAGAATTAACTTGTTTATCAATTGGTAGGTAAATTTCTGTCCAATTTTTTAATATATAACTTTTTACGTGAATAATAGTGAAAAATCCAACGTTTGATTTTTAAAAATTGTCTTCGGAATTTGCAAAAAATGGATTTTTATTTTAATTTACTTTTTTCATTTCTGTTTAATTTTGATAATTTTTTTCACGTTTCAAAGAGTGTTAAAAAATTGGCCAGAATGACCTTTAAAGAAAGTTGAATTTTGAGTGCCTCTCATACAAATATTTTCTATTTTATAGGCTTCAGTTTGAATTTTCTAATTTTGAATATATCAAATGTTTTATTTTGAAGTTGTACAATTTGAAATGCTTTATTTTGATAGAATTTGTTTGCCCTCAATACAAAATGTGTGCAATTCTGAAGGTTTTCATTTTTAATAAAATTGTGCAATATTCAATACTACCAATTTGATACTATAAAGTTTTAAGTACTCAAAACTTAAAATTTTCATAGTTTTTAATTTAAAATTGTTAAGTTTGAAAAACTTGAAATACAAATTTCAATTTCGTTATTCTCCTCATTGAATTTGTACACTTGTACTCAAAAAAATATTTGTCTTGAATTTAAGGGACCGTTTCTACCAAAAATAACTTCAAATGAAGAAAAATTTTCTTTAGAACACAGAATCATTTCTTTGAATCAAAATACATTTCTTTTAAATAAGAATCTTTTTTCTGAGTGTTAAATGCTTTATTTTGATACTGGTTGAATGTGCAATTCTAAAACTTTTTTATTTTAAATAAAAGTGTACAATATTGCTACACTCAGAAAGAAAATTTTCTTGAACCAAAAATAACTGTTTTCTTGGATATACATCAAATTTCGGTTGAATTAAACAAAGTTTGGTTGTTTCAACAAAATATTTGATTGAACCAATCAAATTTTTTGTTAAAAAACCAATAATTTAGCTTGAACAATTATTTTGATGTCCGTATAATAACCATATTTGAATCAATAAAAATTGGTTTGATTCAATCAAATAATTTTCTGAGTATGCCAGTTTGATATTATAAAATTCTAAGCACTCAAAACTTAACATTGTTCAATTTTGACAGTAATAAATTTGCAAATGTTCAAGTTCGAAGTACTTGAAATAAAAAAAAGGTTCTATTCTGATATTTTCTGAAATTGTACAATTTTGAACTGTTTTTATTTAGAATTACTGTTCTTTTTGGTCGAAAAAATGTTTCAAAAGACCGATGAATGACCTGAGAATTTGTTTCTGAGATTCGAGTGGCCATCGCGATTTAACCCCAGGTAAAAAAGTCATTATAGTTCATAATGTAAAAAATAGTGGATGGACGTCTATCGATAAATTAACCGCAAAAAATCGATTGATGTCTATTCTCAATATAATTTCTTCACCTGGGACCGTTAAGATTCATGATCCTCGAGCAAGAATCTGACAAACAAAAATATAATCACCTTTGATTATATTGAAATTTTCGATTTTCCAATGTCGGGCTTCCTGCTCGAAGATCACTTGTTAATCTGTTCAAGTCTTAATTTGTTAATTGCAGACGATGGTACGTGTTTCTGATCTAAACGAATTTATATTTTTTGACTTTGTGCAATTTTTGTTAAAGCTGATAGATGAGAGATTCGCGATGGTTTTTCCAGGTCGATTCCTCAATGATGAAAACATTCGTTGATTCTAAATGCGTACCAGACGGAAATACGCGCTCACGAATCAGCCATATGTTAAGTCGGTGAGCTTAGGCGGATCTAGTGAAGAGTTTCTTAATGGGATTAACAAAAAATTTGTTTTTGAGAAAGAAAAATGAGAATGTAAAAATGCAATTGATTTCGGCATTTCGTCAGCGTTATCACAAGCAAGCCGACGTGATAAGAGAATTAAGGACGCTTGCGTACGACGGTTGACGATTACAATCTGTTATCTGTCACTACGTGGAATTCAATCTCGCGTTAATTTTCAACATCAGTTACTTGGAACTCTATCGTTTATCGCGAGCGTTCTTGACGTACAGCAGGGAACGTTAATGCCTGTTTTGTTGAATGCATTATGCTTTTCTGTAGTTGCAAGCCAAAGAAGAAGGGTATTATGATTGTTTTGTAATTGTTTAAATCATCTTTATGATAACGCCAGGCATGAGGTCTTAGTGTTTTCTGCTGTCGTTCAACTCGAAATTTAATTGTGCTCTCTTGGCGAACGAAAAAAAAAACAAGAAGAAGCGAATGCTCACGCGATTCTGAAAAACCTCAATCATAATTTTGAAGATTACTTTTTTAAGTTTCGGGACATGCCTTGAACTACAGATGTATTTATTTATAAAGTTAACAAGTGCCGTTCTTTTGTACTTTTTGAAGCGTAGAAAATATGATATCGTAATTTATTTTGAGATTTTGAGATTACAAGATTGAGAAGAGAAGCGAAGGCGAAAATTTGATCAAGATTTGTCCCTTGGTACTACTTCGACTTTGAAGCATCGCCTAGTTTCTTTGTAGAGTTCAACGAGGTCTCCTAAAGTGCGTCTTGTGAATGTTGCATTTTTTTCGCGCAACACGGACATTTTGATCTCTTTTTTGCGTTTTTGACGCTTTAGAGTAGAGAAATCGTTTTGTCGCCACCTGCGGAGACCGCTCGATATACAGAAATGCGTTTGTCAAAGCAATCGATGATATGGCGTTTGCCATTTTGTGCCGTTGTTACTGAGATTAAACATTTGTTCACCACGTGCATTCAATCGGCGCGATTTAATTCTTAGTGTGCCTTTTTGATGAGAAAGAAATAGGAAACCGAGCGCCGAGAATTTGTAAAAGTTGATTTTGTAAACTGTTTTCCAATGGCGGAAAGCAGCGATATGGTAAAATTTGTTGCAATTGTAAATTAGAGATAGAAAATACCATTGATCAACCGATTCGATAGAGGTCATACGTAATAAACGAAGGAGGCGGTTGCACAAACGTATGAAAGTAAAAAACCACATGTGATTTAGCTTGTAAGCGAAAACCCCATTAGAGTATAGTGGTCTGGTGTTGACTACGAGAGATGATAAAACAAGCATATAGAGTTACATAACCCTATACATAATGAGAGTAAATATTGCTATTATAATGTAATAATATTATTATATACATACATTATATATATATTATGTTATATATTGTATACCTACAGAACGAAGAAATCTTTTTTTACAAATAATTTTATTTTTGAATGAAATAGAAGAAAAATAAAATTTACTGTATTACACTTTATACGCTCGTGTCTTTAATCCTAGGCTTAGACTCCCACGACCTGCTCTTTCAGAGATGCGAGACCATAGGTCAGATGTAATTTATAAAATATACTTGAAAGTTCAAAATGAGATTAGACCCAGTAGGAGTCCTATTGAAGGAATCTAGTGCCCCTTGTGGTGCACTCTTCTCTTTCTTTAATAAGAAGTGCAATTGACTAATTGGCTCAATTGAGAAAAGTTCTTGGTAAGCATTGAGATCGCGATTTCGACATAATGTGGGCTGGTTTTCTCTATTTAAAGATTTGATTAGAGCTTAAAGTCAAATAATTATCTGGAAATTTATTTATTTTTTTTAGTTCTTTTCACCATTTTTTGAGATTTTAGTTAGTTTTTGTATAGCTATAAGTTAGATTTTAGAAGAATATCTTTCCACGAGCGGTGACATCAAAAGAAATCTGAAAGTAAGTACATTTTACAATCTATTCTTTAATCTATATGATAAAAAAAATTGTTTTTATTTACTAAAGGTAGTTATGCCAAAAAGCAGGTCTCTGGAAAAAAAAATTTTTTCTGGAAAACTGAAAATTATAAAATTGGAATATAAAATTAAATAAAAATGATTTCTTATAATAATAATAAAAATGATCCTTTATAGTACTGCATTGAACTATTTTTTTGAAATTTTTTTTTTAATTAATTCTTTTTCTTGAAAATTCAACAGTTTGAAATTTTTTCTCTCGACTGAAAAATCTTCCTTCGTTGAAAGTTCAACTCATGTTGAAAACTCGTCTTTTTTTATTGAATTCAACTATTTTTGATTAAAAATCAAAATCTTTTTAGGTTGAAATATCAACTAAAAATATATTTTTTTAAATTAATTTTTTGGTTGAAGATTCATCATTTTAATTAAAAATTCATCTCTTTGGTTGGCAATTGTCAAATTGAGCTATTTTGTCGAAAATTCGTTTTTTCTTTACTGAAGATTAAAATAAAGACAAATTTTCAAAAAATAATTACTTTTTCAAATAAAATTATGAATCTTCAACTGGAATAGTTGAATTTAAATCCAAAACACATGTATTTTCAATTAAAATTAAGAATCTTAATAATTAAATTTTTAAAGAGAAGATTAATTTGTACCAAAAAGACGAATTTTCAACTAAAAAATATCAATTTTTAACAAAATATGGAATAGCAAAATTTTCAGTCAAAAAATCAAGGTTGAACCAAACAGACGAGCTTTCAACTAAATTGAGGAAATATTTAACTGGAATAATTAAATTTTCAGTTTAAAAAAACTTTAACTTTAACTTTTTAACTATTCCAGTTGAAACTTTTAACTATTTTCTTGAAATTAAAAAAAAAGTCTGAAAATGTATTATATATTTTATTGATTATATACTACTCCAATTGAATATTCCATTATTTTAGTTGAAAATTCATTTCTTTATTTGAAAAAATGACTATTTTTTGAATTTTTGTTTTGCATGAAAATTATTATTTTTTAACTGAAAATGTAACCATTCCAGTTGAAGATTCATCATTTTAGTTGAAAAAGTAACTATTTTTTGAAAATTTGTTTTTAGTTTGGTTGACATTTTTTTTTTAAATGAAAATTTAATTATTCCAGTTCAATATTTCATCATTTTAGTTGAAAATTCGTCTGTTTGGTTGAACATTAATTTTTTAACTGAAAATTTTGCTATTCCATTTATGATTGAAAATTTATATTTTTTAGTTAACAATTCGTCTTTTTTGGTACAAATTAATCTTCTCTTTGAAAATTTAATTATTAAGATTCATAATTTTAATTGAACATTCCTGTTTTTTGGATTTAAAATCAACTATTCCAGTTGAAGATTCATAGTTTTATTTGAAAAAGTAACTATTTTTTGAAAATTTGTTTTTATTTTGGTTGAAATTTTTTTTAAACTGAAAATTTAATTATTCCAGTTGAATATTTCATCAATTTAGTTGAAAACTCGTCTGTTTGGTTCAACCTTGATTTTTTGACTGAAAATTTTTCTATTCCATATTTTGTTAAAAATTGATATTTTTTAGTTGAAAATTCGTCTTTTTGGTACAAATTAATCTTCTCTTTAAAAATTTAATTATTAAGATTCTTAATTTTAATTGAAAATTCATGTGTTTTGGATTTAAATTCAACTATTCCAGTTGCAGATTCATAATTTTATTTGAAAAAGTAACAATTTTTTGAAAATTTGTTTTTATTTTGGTTGAAATTTTTTTAAAACTGAAAATGTTGAAAAATTGAAAATTCCAGTTGAATATTTCATCATTTTAGTTGAAAATTCGTCTGTTTGGTTGAACATTGATTTTTTAACTGAAAATTTTGCTATTCCATATTTTGTTAAAAATTGATAATTTTTAGTTGAAAATTCGTCTTTTTGGTACAAATTAATCTTCTTTTTGAAAATGCAATTATTCTACTTAAATGTTCATAATTTGAGTTCAAAATTCATCTTCTTGGATTTAAATTCAACTATTCTAGTTGAAGATTCATCATTTCAGTTGAAAATTCACTATTTTATTTGAAAAAGTAACTATTTTTTGAAAATTTGTTTTATTTTGGTTGAACTTTTTTTTTTAACTAAAAATGTAACCATTCCAGTTGTATATTCTATCATTTGAGCTAAAAATTTTTGTTATTTCTTTCGTTCAACAATAATTTTTTTAACTATTAATTTTCTGTTTGAAAAATGGTTTTTTAAATTGAAAATTCGTTTTTCTTGCAAAGATCAATCTTCTTGGTTGAAAATTCATCCTTTTGCTTAAAAAATAAATTATTATAGTTTAAGATACATGATTTTAGTTGAAAATTCATCTTTTTGGTTTAAAACGTTTTTTTTTAAATTAAAAATGTAACTATTCTAATTGAATATTCCATAATTTTAGTTGAAAATTCATCGCCTTGGTTAAATATCAATTTTTTAAATTATTTTTTTGATTGAAAAATTCTCTTTTTCAATTGAAAATTATTTTTTTAAGAAATCAATCTTCTTGGTTGAAAATTCCTCTTTTTGGTTGAAATTCAATTATTATAGTTAAATATTCATAATTTTAGTTGAAAATTCATCACTTTGTTTGAAAATTAAACTTTTTTTTTTTCAATTAATTTTTCTAACTGAAAATTTAATTATTCCATTTTTGTTTGAAAATTAATCTTTATTACTTCAAAATTTAACTATTTGGTTGAAAATTGATGTATTTTGTTGAAAAATCGTCTTTTTGGCAAAGAATTAATCTTGTCATCATTTTAGTTGAAAATTCAAGTTTTTGGTTGAAAATAAATAAAATAAATGCGGAAAAAAAATTTTTTATGAAAGAAGTTTAAAAGTCACAAAAAAAAAATTTCAACAATAGTTTTTGTAAATAATATTTTTCATACTATCACTTCATCACAATTTAAAAAAATGGTTGAATTTTAATAAATCATTTCTTATTTATTCGAGGAAAACATACCCTACAACTCTACTATTTCCAATTTTGAAAATAAATAAATAATCTTCAAATATAGTTATTTGTTTAAAAAATTATTTTTTTACAAAAAATTGTGTTAACGATTGCAGCCACAGAAAAATTAATTTTTTAAATTGGAAACAAGTTGTAGAGAACGTTTACCTCGAACAAAAAAGTATTTTATCATTAAAATACAACCATTTTTCAAAAATTGGTAAGAAGCGATAGAAAGAAAAATTAAATTAAAAAAGAATTGTTAAAGTACATGCTTTTTTGTAAGTTTCAACATTTTTTTCATTACTAATAATGTTTTTTATTTGAAATGGCATCGTCAATAATTGACATAAAAAAGTGCTGATAAAAAATTCTATAAATTTTTTTTAAACAATGAAAATCAAGGATTCTTTATTATTAACATCTTACAAAATAAAGCCATCCAAAACAAATTTTTCTATTTCTTTAATTTTCTAATCTAAATACAAAAATATTCAGGATTAACTCCATAGACACTTATACGATATTCAAGAGAAAGTTCTATGGAATTTACTTGGAATTCTTCTTGGAATTTTCCCTGCAAGTACCATCTTAGCTACCTGAAAATTTTGTACGGAAATTCCAGAAAACGGCTGCAGTTGGTAATCAGTGGACAATGAACTTAATTTTAAATTAATTTTTTTTAATTTTTAAAGCGAATATTTTAAAAGTTTTTTTGACTTCTTCTAGAAGCAGGGGGGGGGGGTGTGAAATAAAAAAGGTGTGTAGTCCGAAATTCCAAAAATTTTAGTTTTTAGAATTTACCTGGAATTCTTCTTGGAATTCATCCTGCAGGTTCCATCGTACCTACCTGAAAATTACTCGGAAAATTCCGTAAGAAAATTCCAGAAAACGCCTGGAATTTAGTCAGTGGAAAATTAACTTATTTTCTAAGAAAAAATTCCAGAGTTCAGAGGTAACATTTTTTAAGTATTTTAACTTCTTCTAGGGATTTTTAGAATTTTTTGAAAAATGTATTAGAATTTCTGAAATAATATTACAAATTTATTAGAATTTCTGAAAAATTACCTGACACATTTTTGAAGTGTCTTGAATTCTTTTGAAATATTTCAGGGTATTTTTCAAGATTCCGATAATTTTTTAATAGATCTTAACGGTTTAAAAGGATTTTTAAGATTTTAAACTACTTTTTAAACTTCTAAGGCATTTTCAAGCTTTTATTTTTAAATATTTTAGGGAATTTTAAAAGATTAGAACATTGCACACTAATTACCCTTTATTTAGAATAAAATCTACTAAGTACAACTATTTTCTAACAATTTAACGATTATGTAACATTTTTAAAATTATTTTTGAACTTAAAATTTCTATTCTAGGTTTGGTTGAAAATTCATGTATTTTATTAAAAATTAATCTTTTTTGTCAGAAAATTAATCTTCTTGGTTCAATTAGTTTTTTTTTTATTTAAATGTTTGTTTTTACATAAATCTTCATCAGTTGAAAATTCAACTATTTGTTTGAAAACTTCTGTATTTTGTTGAAGCTTTGTATTTTGTGGTAGAATATTAATCTTCTTGGTGACCAATTAACCTTTTTGGTAGAAAATTCAACTTTAGGTTAAAAATTCCATAAAAAATTAAAATATTTGTTTGAAAATTCATGTATTTTGTTGAAAATTATTCTTTTTTTGGTAGGAAATTAGTTTTTTATTGAAAATTAATTTTTCTTTTATTGAAAATTAGTGTTTTTCTTGAACATTAATTTTTTTGACTAAAAATTAAACTAAATTTTTTGTTGAATTTTTATTTTGTTAGAAATTTAATCTTTTTGATAGAAAATTCATTTGTTTGGTTGAAAATGTAACTATTTCGTTGAAAAGTTATTTTATTTGCTTAAAAACTTATTTCTCTGACTGAAAATAAAATTATTCTATTTTTTATTGAAAAATGATGTTTTTTATTTGAAAATTTAATTAAAAATTAAAATATTTTGTTGAAAATCCCTGTATTTTGTTAAAAATTATTCTTTTTTGGTAGAAATTTTTTTTTCTATTGAAATTTTCTGTTGAAAATTCAATTATTAGGTTGAAAACTCCATTACAAATTAAAATATTTTGTTTAAAATTCACGTATTTTGTTACAATTTATTCTTTTTTGGTCAAAAATTAAATTTCTGGTTGAAATTTCATTTCTTTGCTTGAAAATTAGTTTTTTTTATTGAAAATTAATTTTTTTAACTATTCAATTTTTCGTCGAAATTTTTTTTATGGACATTTAATCTTTTTAGTTGAAAGTTCATCTGTTTGGTTGAAAATTTGTCTATTTCGTTGGAAATTTATTTTATTTGGTTAAAAACTTATTTCTCTAACTTAAAATTAAACTGTTCTATTTTTTGTTGAAAATTTAACTTTTGTAGTTGAAAATTCACCTATTTTGTTGAAATTTTGTCTTTTTTTGGTAGCAATATAACCTTTTTGGTTGAAAATTGAACTATTTATTTAAAAATTTATTTTTGTAATTGAAACTGCATCATTTTAGTTAAAAGTTCATTTCTTTGGTTAAAAATTTAACAAATTTTGTTGAAAATTCTTTTTTTTTTGTTGACAATGAATTTTTTATTAATAATGTAGCTATTTTATTTTTGCTAGAAAATTGATCCTTTTCAGGATTTCAAAGAATTTATTCACACGAAGGGAGGAATTTCGTAATGTTTCAAAGATTTGAAGAGGTTTTCAAATATTTTTTGCAATTCATTTGGAATTCGCCCTGAATTCTTAATAATCAATCCTGAATTCTTTTGAATTCTTCTAAATTCACTCAATTCATTTAAATCCTCTTTATTTTTTTCTAAACTGATTTCAAATTTACTCAATCCAATACATATTTTATATTTTTAAATTTTTTTGAATTCACTTGATTGCTTTCGAAATTCAGCTTGATTTTTTATGAATTTCATCGAATTCTTCTCATTTCCCTTAAATTCCACTAAATTCGCTCAACTTTTACTGAAATCAATGGAATTTTTTCGATTTTTAAAATTGTTTCCAATTCATTTCAATTCTTTGAAATTGGTTCGCAGTCATTAGTCACTTTTTTGGTTATGAATTGGTAGGGTTTTCAAGATTTGATGACATTTGAAATTATTTTTTTGAATTCACCCTGAATTCTTTTAAGTTCTTTGGAATCTTCTTGAAATTTTTTAGTTCACTTGAATTCTAATAAATGAACTCAATTCAACTTAATTCAATGGATTTTTTTTTAATTTTTAAAAGTTTGTATTTAATTGATCCTGAAGTATTTTAACCTCACCTAGAATTCTTAGCCATTTCATCATATTCTTGGGAATTCCCTTGAATTTTTCTAAGCTTATTTCAAAGTTACTGAATTCAATAAAGTTTTTTCGTATGTTTAAATTGTTTTCAATTCATTTGAATTTTTTCAAATTCATCTTGAATTTTTATGAATTTCATCGAATTCTTCTTATTTACCTTAAATTCCCCTATATTCATTCCAATTTCATGGAAAACAATGGAATTAAAAAAAAATGCAATTAATTTGGATTCTTTTGAATTTAACTTGAATTGTTTTGAAATCTTACGTATTTATCCTGAATTTGTAATCCTTTGAGCGTGAAAAAAGTACCCTTTGAACCCTATATTTTATCCCATAGGGACTGTGAGGCCTGCAATAATAAAAAAAAAATACAAAAAATAACTTCAAATTCTAGAAGCTAAAAGTATGAATATGTCTCACTCTTAAAAAAAATCGAAAGTTTTAAGTACTTATGTACAAAAGAAAATTCAGGGTGGTCGCAGGTGAGGGAAACCCTGGAGTTCAGGAAAAGTGAGGGACTTTTATTGTTCAGGGAAAGTCATGGATTTTGAAAAAAAATCTTGCAAAGGGCAGGGAATTTCTATGAATGGCACCTTAAAAAACTGTTAAGGACAGAGAAAATTTTATTTTATTTTTAAAATTGTTGATTCCGTTTATAAAAGATTCTTTGTTAAAAGTGTTACATGATAAAGATCTTGGTTTTTGAATATTAATGTTAAGGGAAAATCAAAAATTGGTCCGGGAAAAATTAGAGAATTTTAAAAATGAATTTTTTCGGCCATCCTGATGTAATATTCTCGTTAATAATTTATTTGCCATTTATTTCTATTTCGTTTTTTTCCAGTTGCTTTCACATGATGATTATATTTTTAGTCAAAAATATTTTTATTTGATTAAGGATTCAACCATTTTCTTGAAAATTCTACTTTCTTTTTTTGGTTGAATACAGCTGTTGTTTATTTCAAATTTAAATATTTTTTTGTTTGAAATATCTACTATTACATTATTTGTTAAAAATTACTTTTTTTTAAATTGAAATACTTGATTAAATTTTTTACACTTCATTAAAAAAATATAATTTTTTTTGATGAAGATTCATAATTTTAGTTTAAAAATTCATCTCTTTAATTGCAAATTTCTTTCTTTGGTTGAAAATTCTAATTATTTTGTTGCAAATTCGTTTTTTTTTGTTTATAATTAACTTTTTTATCTAAAGATGTAACTTTATCATTTTTGACTGAAAATTGATCTTTCTTAGTTGAAAATGGATCTTTTTTAATTGAAAATTCGTTTTCTATTTTTTGTTGCAAACTAATTTTCTCAACTGCAAATTTAAGTATTCCAGTTGAAGATTCATAATAATTTTAGTTGAAAATTTATCTCTTTGGGTAAAAGTTTAAATATTTGCTTGAAAATTTACTTTTTTGGTTGAAAATTCGTTTCTTTTTTTGTTCTTGTTGAAAAATAATTTCCTCAACTGAAAATGTAACTATTCCAGTTAAAGATTCATAATTATTTCAATTGAAAATTCATCTCTTTGGTTGAAAGTTAAATTATTTGTTGAAGATTTATTTTTCAGTGGAAGATTTAATTTGTTGCAAATTCGTTTTTTGTTTGCTTGTTTAAAATTAACTTCTTTGAAACTAAAAATGTAACTGTATCATTTTTGATTGAAAATTTATCTTTGTTTGTTGAAAATTCGTCTATTTGGTTGGAAAATTCATCGTTTTAGTTGAAAATCCATTTATTTGTTTGAAAATTCGTTTTTTTGTTTGCTAAAAATTAATTTTGTTTACTAAAAATTTAACTTTTCCATGTTTGGTTGAAAATTGTTTGTCATCTTTTTTAGTTGAAAATTTAACTATTTGTTTAAAAATTTTATCATTTTGCTGAAAATTCAAGTATTTGTATAAGTATTTAAGTATTTAATTATTTTGTTGAAAATTCAAGTATTTGTATAAAAAATGTAATATTTTGTTGAAAGTTTAATTCGTTTTTTGAAAATTCAAGTATTTTGTTCGTCTTTTTGGTGGAAAATTCAACTGTTTGGTTAAAACTTAATTTTTTTTGCAAATTCAACTTTTTTGTTGAAAATTTAATCATTTTGCTAAAAGTTCAAGTATGTGTATAAAAATTTAAATATTTTGTTGAATATTTAATTTGCTGTTGTTGAAAATTCAAGTATTTTGAAAAAAGTCATCTTTTTGGTCGAAAATTCAATTGGTTGGTGAAAAATTATTTTGTTGTTGTTGAAAATTGAACTATTGTGTTGAAAATGTAATCATTTTGCTAAAAGTTCAAGTATTTGTGAAAATTTAAATTATTTCTTGAATATTTAATTATTTTCTTGAAAATTCAAGTATTTTGTTAATGAGTCGTCTTTTTAGGTCAAAAATTCAACTGTATGGTTAAAACCTAATTTTTTTGTTGAAAATTCAACCAAATATTTTGTGGGGAAATCATTCATTTTGTTGAAAATTCATGTGTATAAAAATTGAAATATTTTGTTGAATATTTAATTTGTTGTTGAAAATTCAAGTATTTTTAAAAATTTCATCTTTTTGATCGAAAATTCAACTGTTTGGTGAAAAATCATTTTGTTATTGTTGAAAATTTAACTATTTTGTTGAAAATTAAATCGTTTTGCTAAAAATTCAAGTATTTGTAAAATTTTTAAGTGTTCCTTGAATATTTTATTATTTTATTGAAAATTCAAGTATTTTGTTAGTCGTCTTTTTTTGGTCGAAAACTCATCTGTTCGATTAAGACTTAATTTTGTTATTGTTGAAAATTCAACTACATATTTTGTAGAAAATGTATTCAATTTGTTGAAAATTCACGTATTTGTATAAAAATTTAAATATTCTGATGAATATTTAATTTTTTTGTTGTTGAAAATTCAAATCTGTTTAAAAAGGTCATCTTTTTGATCGAAAATTCAACTGGTTGGTGAAAAATTATTTTGTTGTTGTTGAAAATTCAAGTATTTTTTTCAAAATTTAATCATTTTGCTAAAAGTTCAAGTATTTGTGAAAATTTTAATTTTTTCTTGAATATTTAATTATTTTCTTAAAAATTCAAGTATTTTCTTGAAAATTCAAGTATTTTGTTAAAGACTCGTCTTTTTAGGTGGTAAATTCAACTGTATGGTTAAAACTTAATTTTTTTTGTTGAAAATTGAACCAAATATTTTGTGGAAAATTTATTCATTTTGTTGAAAATTCAAGTATGTGTATAAAAATTTTAATATTTTGTTGAATATTTAATTTGTTGTTGTCGAAAATTCAAGTATTTTTTTAAAAATTCATCTTTTTGGTCGAAAATTCAATTGTTTGGTGAAAAATTATTTTGTTGAAAATTTAACCATTTTGCTCAAAGTTCAAGTATTTGTGAAAATTTTAATTTTTTCCTGAATATTTAATTATTTTCTTAAAAATTCAAGTATTTTCTTGAAAATTCAAGTATTTTGTTAAAGACTCGTCTTTTTAGGTCGAAAATTCAACTGTTTGGTTAAAGCCTTTTTTTTTGAAAATTCAACCAACTATTTTGTGGAAAATTTATTCATTTTACTAACAGTTCAAGTATTTGTGAAAATTTTAATTTTTTCTTGAATATTTATTTATTTTCTTAAAAATTCAAGTATTTTGTTAAAGAGTCGTCTTTTTAGGTAGAAAATTCAACTCTTTGGTTAAAACTTCATTTTGTTGCTGAAAATTCAATCACATATATTATGGAAAATTTATTCATTTTGGTGAAAATTCAAGTATGTGTATGAAAATTTTAATATTTTGTTGAATATTTAATTTTTTGTTGTTGAAAATTCAAGTGCTTTCAAAAATTTAATATTTTTGATCGAAAATTCCACTGTTTGGTGAAAAATCATTTTGTTGTTGTTGAAAATTCAACTATTTTGTGGAAAATTCAATCATTTTGCTAAAAATTCAAGTATTTGTAAAATTTTTAAGTGTTTCTTGAATATTTTACTATTTGATTGAAAATTAAAGTATTTTGTTAGAGTCGTCGTTTTTGGTCGAAAACTCATCTGTTTGATTAGGACTTAATTTTGTTATTGTTGAAAATTCACGTACTTGTATAAAAATTTAAATATTTTGATGAATATTTAATTTTTTTTGTTGCAAATTCAAGTCTTTTTAAAAATGTCATCTTTTTGGTCGAAAACTCAACTTTTTGGTGAAAAATTATTTTGTTTTTGTTGAAAATTCAACTGTTTGGTTAAAACTTAATTTTTTTGTTGAAAATTCAAGTATTTTAAAAAATTTCATCTATTTGATCGAAAATTCAACTGTTTGGTGAAAAATTATTTTGTTATTGAAAATTCAAGTATTTTGTTAAAGTCGTCTTTTTTTGTTCGAAAACTCAACTGTTTGGTTAAGACTTAATTTTGTTATTGTTGAAAATTCAACTACATTTTTTGTAGCCAATTTATTCAATTTGTTGAAAATTCGCGTATTTTTATACAAATTTAAATATTTTCATGAATATTTTTTTGTTTTGTCGAAAATTCAACTGATTGGTGAAAAATTATTTTGTTATTGTTGAAAATGTAATCACTTTGCTAAAATTTCAAGTATTTGTGAAAATTTTATTTTTTTCTTGAATATTTAATTATTTTGTTACAGAGCCGTCTTTTTCGGTCGAAAATTCAATTGTTTGGTTAAAACTTAAGTTTTTTCTTGAAAATTCAACCCCATATTTTGTGGAAAATTTATTCATTTTGTTGAAAATTCAAGTATGTGTATAAAAATTCAAATATTTTGTTGAATATTTAATTTGTTGTTGTTGAAAATTCAAGTATTTTTAAAAAAAGTCATCTTTTTGATCGAAAATTCAACTGTTCGATTAGAACTTAATTTTATTATTGTTGAAAATTCAACTAAATATTTTGTAGAAAATGTATTCAATTTGTTAAAAATTCACTTACTTGTATAAAAATTTAAATATTTTGATGAATATTTAATTTTTTTTTGGTTAAAAATTCAAGTATTTTTAAAAAGGTCATCTTTTTGCTCGAAAATTCAAATTTGTGGTGAAAAATTATTTTGTTGCTGAAAATTCAACTAGTTTCTTAAAATTGTATTCAATTCGCTAAAAATTTAAGTAATTGTATAAAAATTTAAATACTTTGTTGAACATTTAATTTGTTGTTCTTGAAAATTCAACAATTTTGTTATAAATTAAAGTTTTTGTATGCAAATTTAAAGATTGTGTTGAATATTTATATATTTTGTTGAAATTTCACGTCTTTGTATACAAATTTAAATATATAGTTTAATATTTAATTATTTCGTTGAAAAATTTTTTGTTGTTAAAAAATTCAACTTTCTTGTTGAACATTCGTCTATTGGGACAAGAAATTCATCTTTTTTGGTAGAAAAGTCACCTTTTGTATTAAAATAAATAAATTTAAAATTCTTTCTTCACTTGAAACTGGCCTATTTTTTCTTCGTATCTTGCAAAATACCTGCTGTGAAGGTTTTTTTTTCTTCTCGTCTTCAGGTCCGGATTTTTGATGCCATAATGATGATGATAAATATATGAAATGAAATTGCGAAGGACTATCATAAAAGGTATAGAAAGTTTTTCAACCCGGACAAAAGTTGTGATGTACATTGCAAACGAACTTAAATGAAGTGGTATGACCTCGACCGCGATCTACGAAAACGATGAATCTGATTATGGTCGTATAAGGCGGTGTCCACGTCAACTGATCACGGGAATTTTCGTGTCGAAATGGGATTTGCCTGTAAAATTCAGGATATACGATTACTTTTTGGTGAAAAAAAATCCCACCAAATATTTTTAGAAAATTCGAAAAAATGGCGGAGATGTGGGACTTTGAACTTTTGGTCAACTTTTTTTTTTAATGACGTATTTTGGGTTCTAATTAATCGATTTTACTTTTCGTCATCTGAATTTGCTTGTTTTAAATACATTTCCAAATAAAAAGATTTAAAAAAAAATTTTGTTGAAAATTTGGTAAAAAAAAAAATAAAAATGAAAAACGCGTTTCCCAAAAAATGCCATTTTTTATTTTTTCGTCATATTTGGAATTTTTTTATAAATGAAAATCAAAACTGCGAATGCGGCAATCTGTATTGATATATTATAGAGACTTTCAAGATTTCGTTGTGATTGCCGGGAGTTCCGAGATTTCCGATTCTGCTCGCGATCAGAACTCACGTAGGATTCTACAGACTCGGCTACACTGCCGAGTTTATTTCTCTAAAAACATTTTTCTTTAAAATACCAATTTTCGACTAAAAACAATAACATAAAATAACATGACATTTTGTTTTAATATGTGAATTTAAGATGAAAAAACTAACACGAAACATGTACAACATTTTCCGTAATTATTAAAATAATTTGAAGGTTCTAATTTAACCACGCAAGAGTATTAAAAAGCGCAAATTTTTTCTATAATTTTTCTTATTAAAAGGAATTATTTGTAGATTTCAAGAGTCATCTGAATTTACTTGTTTTAAATGCATTTCAAAATAAAAAGATTTAAACAAAATTTTTGTTGTTGAAAATTTGGTGCACAATTATTTTCATCATCTTTGGAATTTTTTTATAAATTAAAATCAAAAATGCGAATGCGGCAATCTGTATTGATATCTTATAGAGACTTTCAAAATTTCGTTGAAATTGCCGGGAGTTCCGAGATTTACGATTCTGCTCGCGATCAGAACTTACGTAGGATTCTACAGGCTGGGCTAAACTGCCGAGTTTCTTTCTCTAAAATTTTTTTTCTTTAAAATACCAATTTTCGACTAAACAAAATAACATAAAATTTTTAACATTTTCTTTTAAAATGTGAATTCAAAATGAAAAAACTAACATGAAACATGTACAACATTTTCCGTAATTTATTCAATAATTTGAAGGTTCTAATTTAACCACGCAAGAGTATTAAAAAGCGCAAATTTTTTCTATAATTTTTTGTATTAAAAGGAATTATTTGTACATTTCAAGGTTCATCTGAATTTACTTATTTGAAATACATTTCAAAATAAAAAGATTAAAAAAATAATTTTGATTGAAAATTTGGTGAAAAAAAAAATAAAAATGAAAAACGCGTTTCCCCAAAAATTCCATTTTTTATTTTATCGTCATATTTGGAATTTTTTATAAATGAAAATCAAAACTGTGAATGCGGCAATCTGTATTGATATCTTATAGAGACTTTCAAAATTTCGTTGAAATTGCCGGGAGTTCCGAGATTTACGATTCTGCTCGCGATCAGAACTTACGTAGGATTCTACAGGCTGGGCTAAACTGCCGAGTTTCTTTCTCTAAAATTTTTTTTCTTTAAAATACCAATTTTCGACTAAACAAAATAACATACAATTTTTAACATTTTCTTTTAAAATATGAATTCAAAATGAAAAAACTAACATGTACAACATTTTCCGTAATTTATTCAATAATTTGAAGGTTCTAATTTAACCACGCAAGAGTATTAAAAAGCGCAAATTTTTTCTATAATTTTTTGTATTAAAAGGAATTATTTGTACATTTCAAGGTTCATCTGAATTTACTTATTTGAAATACATTTCAAAATAAAAAGATTTAAAAAAAAATTTTGTTGAAAATTTGGTGAACAAAAAGATAAAAATGAAAAACGCGTTTCCCAAAAAATGCCATTTTTTATTTTTTCGTCATATTTGGAATTTTTGTATAAATGAAAATTAAAACTGTGAATGCGACCATCTGTGTTGAATTCTTATAGAGACTTTCAAGATTTCGTTGAGATTGCCGAGAGTTCCGAGATTTCCGACTCTGCTCGCGATCAGAACTCAATTGAACTAAATTAGCTCTCTGGCTGTTTCAAGATATAGAGTTAATTTTATCTACATAATTAACTGCAAATAACTAAATTTCAACCGTTGTTAGAACAACTGGACAATGGTTAACAATATTATTGTTATAAACTTTTATGAATAAAGATTTCTTGTATTATTTTATCTTATAAACTAAAAAACCATTTTGTAGGTTGGAATCAACTGTCAATGACTCATTGTCATCACGTTTGGTCAATCGATAATAATGTAATTATATGTCATTAATAACAAAAAATTTGCTATCGTTAACATTATAATGATTATTAAAGCAAGTAACGTTTGCAGCCAAGTAATAATCATCAATATTAAGGCAAATTATACAATTGATACGACGAATCTTGCGCGTTCCACGAGCTTCTCTGATAATAACAACTAATAATTTGTTTATTACATAACAAATTATTTATTAATTTTCATTCATCCAACTCGCAAACATCTTTCATCTGTACATTGTAAAAATTTAGTTGAAATTAAGACACACAAACATTGCTAATCTCCACGAAATTATTTTCATCATTTGTTTATAACAAATTCAATAAATGTTTAAAATTGTACAGTTCTACTAAAAAACGTTTCTCAATAGTTGTTTAATTGATTCTAGATCTTTTTGAATGAATCTGAATATTTTATAACCAACGGTATTCTTCAAAATTCAAAAATTTGTCATTTTATTTATAAAATAAAGTATTGAAACCCTTTTCTAAAAAATCATATGTGAACGATGTATGCAGAATTTTATTAATTTTCATTCATTTACAAATTTAAAATATTAGGAAAATAATTGTGGTTTGAAAATTAATTTGTTCACAGACAAATTTTTAAAAACAATTTTCTTTTTTTATTTCGAAATGTATCTTAAAACAAGTAAGTTCCGATATCGAAAAGTTCAATCGGAAAAGGCACATAAATTTCCTTAGAGTGAAGTCGAGTCTGGTGAGTCTGCAGTACGTTTGCCTATTTCTGCACACTATAAGCAGCTATA
>CAKNYM010045345.1:0-25288 GCA_932195095.1 Andricus curvator
TCCCGCTAGGGTCGCGCAAAAGAAATTCCGAGCACGATAACTGCTTTACCTGCTCCCTGCTTCGCTTAATAGTAGAACACTGTACCACAAAAAGTAATTTTTCTTCTTTTCATTGTTACATGAAAAATAGATTTTTTTTCGAAAAAATCGAGCTGTACCGAGAGTCTGTATACCCTTTAGATCATTTATACAAAAAATCAGACAAAATGGCTTCGCCGTTTGGCCTGAATCCATTTTCTACGATTTACACTCGATTTCCAGGGCCCTTAAGCAGCTTCAAAACTTTATTTTAAACTGTTGAAAAATTTACATTTAGTTTTAAAATTTTTTGAATGTTTTCAAATTTTTCAGTTTTTTGAAACCTGGATATTTAAAAAAACCACTTAAAATGTTCCAAATGATTTTAAAAAAATTGTGGACGTCTTTTTAAATCTTTTCTAATATTCTGTTTATATTAATTTTTCAAAATAAAAAGTTATTTAAAATTTTCCCAGGAATCTTAAGAAAATTTTTTTTGCCATCGTAAAACCTTTATTCTCTTTAATTTATACTTCCATGGATAAATCAGATGACACTTGTAAATATAACCTAATCTAATCAGAAAGTATTATAATACTAAAAAAAGTTGGATGTGAAATTCTAAGAATGATTAGACAAAAAATATAAGTCATTTTTAACGTAAATTACAGAAATATAATATGTAAATTACCTCGGACAGTGTAAAGTCACATGCACATAACCTGCTTTTTTCATTTTTCTGCAATTTTACAGAATAGGTCGTATTTTGTGAACAATGTTTTGGATTAGAATTTAAAGATTTTCTTGTTTTGGGGAAGATAAATCGGAGACTTCCTACGTAAAATACAAACATCATTATTTTCAAGTAAGGATTAGTCATGTGGTTTACTTCGTCTTCTAGTGTTTATTTCTTCTTCTTGGTGCTTATCTCTTCTTATTAGTCTCCTTATTCTTAACTAACAATAAAAACTCAGTGATAATCTACATATTATTTTAAAACAGGATTTATAAACTTCTAACATTATATATAACCCAGATTCTATATATTTCAGTGAAAGTTCAAAGTTCAAAGGAACCCAGTGGTACCTTAATTTTTTGGATGTGAAGGGGAATGCCCTCATAAACTGTTATCCCTTCTTTTTAGACACCAAGTATATAAAATCGAGTTCCATTTTTCGACTCTGCCTATTTCTCAGCGAAACACAGCGTATCTTATTGATGAGAAACTTCAAATACAGATACTTCGAGGTGTCTGAAAGTCGAAAATATATTCAATTGATTCAAGTTCAAAACTTGACTTTTGGTAAAAATATGTGCGATCCTGGCCCACTCTGCGCTTCTAGGAATATCGTAAACCGGTGGTTCTTTTGTCCGAAGTTGAGTGTCGCCATTTTATAGAATTGCAATTTTCCGGTTTTCGCTGTTTCCCTTTCCACTAAAGTTTGCCAGAGCAGCACAAATTTGTATGTAACGATGCAAAATTCATTGGTCGTAATTTTCGGTTTGATTCCAATTTAAACTAGAATATTAGAGGAGAGGAAGTGCCCCTTTGGGTAGACCATAGATTTTCAACGCAGGGAGGAACGAAGCTGAGCGTATGAATTTGCAATCATGCGATTGCGCGGCACTAAAATTCTATTGTTTTGGATATTGCGTGTATGGGCGGTTTATTTGAAGCGTCGAGTCGAGAATATGATAGCTCTCGGATCCGACAAAATGTATACATATGTATGCCTTCCGATACACGGCATCGACTGTTCCGATTTGAAAAGGGCGACTTCGCTTTACGTATTAGCGGTTTCCGATACATTCACGTCTTTCTACATCTATTCAAATATAGACCGTAGACTAGGGTGGCTCAAATAAAAAAAAACGTGAGTCGTCGTGGGACGCCAGGTAGAAGTGATAATTTCATATGATGTAAATTTAAGTATCACATTGTATGGTATTGCATCATATTGTATTATTTTGTATCATATTGTATCATGGAATATGATATTGTATCATATTGTATCATATCGTATCATAGTGCATCATTATAGTGTATCATAGTGACACTTGGTACATCATGCTGTATATCATATCATACTGTATCATATTGTATGATATTGTTTCGTAATGTATCGCATTGCATCATATCGTATTATATCATGCTCTATCATATTGTATCATACCATATTATATTCTATCATACTGTATCATATAGTGTGCTATTGTATCATATTGTACAATGCTGTATTATATTGTACCATGTTGTATCATATTTATTTGATTGCATACTATTGTATCGTTTTGCATCATTTCGGATCATATTGTATGATACTGTATCATAATCCATCATAGTATATGACATTGTATCACATTATATTAGAATGTATCATAATAGCGAGATAACAACAGCGCGGCTGTTGAATCTCGCGCTTCGCGCTCGATAATGTATTCACCTCGCGCTTTACGCTCGGTTTCTCTAGGTTTTTCCACTTCGTGTTCGACTTAGCTGAAAAGAAAAAGTTTATTTGCAAATATTAAAAATTATCAAAACCTCTACATATGAAGTGATTATTAAATTTATTAAAGAGGGCATCTAATTTACTTAAGGTTCTATCGACCTTAAGGAACACATTCCAATCCAGACACTCGCGCTTCGCGCTAGATATTTGATTTAAAAATATGAAAATCTTATAATATAATATATGAAATGGTTTTTCTTCATTTACAATTTCATTATTTTCTTCACAGAACTAAATTGAGATGAGAATCTTGTAAGAGCATGAATCTTTTTTGACTACGACATTTTGGCTTCTGCCAATTTAAAAAAAAATAAAGGACTTTTATATGACTTGGATTCCTGTTTCCTGAAGAGGAGAGCATTTGACTCTCGAAACGTCGATGATTGAAGGATCTTCTTAACATCATCAAGGTCTTTTTATTTGGTCTGAAGTATGTCATCTTATACCTTTTACGTTAATTAAGTATTTATTTACTCAGACGCATAATATCGCATTCTAACTTTTACCATCTATATCTCAATATCCTGACTCATTCATTGATGTTAAAAAGCTTATCAATTTAAACAAAACAATTTATAATATTAAATCCGGAGAAACTTTTTAAGTTAATTGTCGCAGTCATAGTTTATTACCAAAAAATATAACTTATGCTACCAACAATTTAAGAAATTTACAGTTTTTTAGTAATCGTGCCAAAAATCATGTTAACTTTATGTTAGACTCCTTAGAACGTCGTTTATTGAATGATGATATCAAAGATTTAAATACTCATTTAGAATTTCTCACTAAGAATTTCAATAATGTTAAGATTAACTTAAGAAACTCTTTACCATCCAATATCTATAGTAAAATTTTAGAAAATCAACTTACTAATAATGGAAAGACTTTTCAATGCACACAACGATCAAATAAGAAATTCCAAAATTTAATTTCCAATAGTAGCTTTCATGAACGATTCAACATTGAAAAACACAAAGATATAATCAATGCAGGTCAGAATGATCCTTGGATCGTCAATTTACATGATAAAAAAATTCCAGATGAAGTTAATGACGTTTTAAGAGTGGGAAATAGTAGTTTTTGATATAGTTAAAGATGTTGAGTCAAATATTAGATTGATTGAACATGTAGATGATAGGGATATGCTTAGGCACAGAGTTCTTAATTCGGCACAACATTTTTTACAGAATAATAAAATTGCACAGTCTGATAGGTTTTTTGCACAAAGTATTAAAAAAACACAATGTTTCATTGAATCAAACAAACAACTTTTAATTACACCTGCAGGTAAAGGTAACATCACTGTTGTTCTTAATAAAGAAACGTATAATAAGAAAATGCATAATTTATTAAACGATGTCACAACATATGAGAAATTAGATGAAAATTCTGAAAAAGAACTGAAAAAAGAAACTTTTAAATACTTAAATTCATGGCGAATCAGTGGTTATTTAGGTGAAAATATGTTACGTCGAGATATACTAGTTCATGACACTAACATTCCTAGAATATATGGTTTACCTAAAATTCATAAACCAAATTGTCCATTACGACCTGTCGTTTCTTTAATTAATACTCCCACTTATAAAATGGCTAAGTTATTTAATAATATTCTCAAAGAAGCTTTATTGGTACCTGAAAGTCAAGTTAAAAATTCTTTCGAGTTCAAAAACGTAATAGTTAAGAGAACAGTTCCTCCTGATCGTATTGCGGTTTCATTGGATGTATCATCTTTATTCACTAACATTCCAATTGATTTAGTAATGAACAGTATTTTAAGTAGATGGACTTCCATTCGAAATTTTACAGGTTTACCTTTGACTGAATTTGAAAAGGGAATTAAGTTTTTAATGAATCAAACAGTTTTTCAATTTAATAATATTCTTTACCGACAAGTGTATGTGACTCCTATGGGTTCTCCCATATCACCTGTTTTAGCTGACCTTGTTATGCAAGATTTAGAGTCAATATTTATGAAAAATTTAGATTTTACCATTCACACATATTTTCGATATGTCGATGACACTTTTATTATTTTACCTAATGATAAATTAGATTATGTCTTAAACCAATTTAATTCTTTCCATCCGAGGCTTAAATTTACACATGAAATATAAACTAACAATTCCATTTCCTTTTTAAAAGTTAAAGTTATTAAAAACAATGATGGCACTATTATAACGGATTGGTACAGAAAAGATACTTATTCAGGCAGATACATTAACTTTTTTTCTAACCATCCTATTCAGCATAAAATAGCTATTATTAAAAATCTCGTAGACACTTCGTTTACATTATCACATGAATCTTTTCACAAGTCTACTATTGAATTTATAAAAAATATTTTTTCTCTTAATAATTACCCAAAAGAGATTGTGCAAACACACATTAATAACAAAATAAAAACCCTTAAAGATTCTTTATCACAACAAATTAATTCACATCTAGATTATAATTTAGATTCCAAACGTATTGTTCCTATACCTTTTCATGGTAGTTTGTCTAGTGAAGTAAAAAGAATTTTGAGTGAATTCAACATAAAAACAACATTTAGTATTGATTCTAAACTTGACAAGTTCATAAAACTAGGCAAAGATTCTCGACATTTTTCAGCTTAGTAATGTAGTATATAAAATTGTTTGTTTAAATTGTGATAAATGCTATGTAGGTGAGACCGGTAGATTACTTTCCACTAGAACTAAAGAACATAACGATAATTTTAGGCACTATCCTAAGAACCATAAAGTTATTGCAAAAAATCAGGTTGAAACTGGTCATCAATTTGACTGGGAACATGTATTGGTTTTACACCATGAACCAAATGAGTTTAAAAGACTTGTAGCTGAAATTTTCTTTATTAATAATGAGGGTGATAATTGTTTAAATATAAAAACTGATCTGAATAATTGTAGTCCATTATACAACGTAATACTAGATTCTTTAATTTAAGATCCAATGTTTTTTCTTAAGCATACTGTTATCATCATTTCATTATTATTGTTACAATTTTGGTAGTTGGTAATTTGATATTAGCTAACTGTTCTACCAATAATTTGTTACTTAGACTTTATAAAAATAAAATTACAAATTTTAATTAGAATTGAGTAACCTGGTATTTCTGACTTACTACGTTACTGCACTTTTATGATTCTATCACTTCATGCTCTTACCTGCATTCACTTGATGTTAATCCTTACCATGGAGCAGTACGTTCGTTCTGTCTTCCATTTCAAATTTAAAAAGAAAATTCTTTTAATAAATTTTTAAATATTGTCCGTGATGTCATAATAATGGACCTTACTACTTTTTAACATCTCAAAGTTAAAATATTAAAAGCTCAGGTAAATAATTAGACAATTTTTAATCTTTTTCTCAACCTTATTTTTTCATTCGCATATGTTTCGTGCTGTATATGAAATGGTTTTTCTTCATCTACAATTTCATTATTTTCTTCACAGAATCAAATTGAGATGAGAATCTTGTAAGAGCATGAATCTTTTTTGACTACGACATTTTGGCTTCTGCCAATTTAAAAAACAAATAAAGGACTTTTATATGACTTGGATTCCTGTTTCCTGAAGAGGAGAGCATTTGACTCTCGAAACGTCGATGATTAAAGGATCTTCTTAACATCATCAAGGTCTTTTTATTTGGTCTGAAGTATGTCATCTTATACCTTTTACGTTAATTAATGTAATATCTATTAATTTTTTTCGTAGTTTGTCCAAAAATTTATTTTATTTTATTCTTAGATCAGTTTTTTACAAATGAAACAAAGACTAGGCGTCCCATTAAAAAGTGATTAATAACAAGAAGATCTTTTTTTAGTGCGCAATTTTTGTCTATTCATCTTTTTTCGTATCTTGTATAGTTTGATCGCAAAATGGAATTTTTGATTTTTCATTATTTTTCTGTGTGATAAAAATTGGAATTTTCGATTTTTCAAGACAATTAAAAAAAGTCTTATGACAATATTGTAGGGTGTTCAAAAAGAAACATTTTTCTTCTCTTGACTTTTTTCATAGCGTGCGTTGTTTAGCTTAAAATGTTCATTTTCGTTTGTTTTTGGAATTTTATAAATGGTATAACTCCAGTAATTTTTCTTCTATCAAAAAATGTCATGAGAATATATTGTTCGCCTTTTTGAGTACTATTAATAACATTCTTCTTAGGACACTTAAAGATCAAAAGCCAAAACAACCAAAGCCCAATCAAATAGGTTAATTCTTTTGAAAGTTATCGTGCTAACAAACTAAAAATCTACAGACAGACAGAAATTTCGTAAAAACCTGTTTTTTGGGTTGAGCGTGTCTTAAAACGTGGATATTTAACAAAAACTGAGGGCGGGGGGGCATTTTACATAAATCTAATTCCCTCTCATTATAGGATGAGAATGTAAAAATTATGAACCCTTAAAATCTAATTATTTTTGTTTAAAAATGTCTATTTCCGCTGAAAAAAGTTAGCAAAACCGAAAAGCGTAAATTGTTAAAAGAATTTTAATCTTTAGCGTCTAAAAATTTTTGATTAAAATACCAATTTCCGGTGTAAAATGCTAACTTACCCTACAATTGTTCAAAAACTTGGAATCTTCTTTGAAACGTTATTAACATAAAACGTTAGGGTATTAAAAAGCAATAATTTTTCTCAATTTGCATGCTGTTTTCTATGATCTTTCCTAATAAAGAAATTATTTGCAGATTTAATGTTTAAATTAATGAATAAAAAAAATTTCGGTAATAAAATGCCAATTAGGTTCACCACTTTCTTAGATACGATTCTATTTTTCGCAAAGAAATTTATTTTCTATAAAATCGTATATTTTTGTTCGCAATTTTCAGTAATTATATTGGAAATTAAATCTGTAACGAAGATTTTTAAACCAAAAATTGTATTTTTAATCAGAAAGTACAATTTTTCTTTTAAAAACCCTTGATAGTACTTATAATTTTAAATAAAAAAAAATATTATTTGCATAGTTTTTTCAAGATTATTAAAGGAAATTATATTTTTTAATATTTAAATAAATAAAAATTGAAAACTTTTAAAAAAGCGCACGCAGCGAGAATCAAACACGGAACCATGCAGCTATGAATCCGAAGCGCGGCTGCATCAGCGACTGCCCGATTGTGGAATTATTTTCACCAAACTCCATATGGTCTGTGGCGAATATTTTTAAGACGATTTTATCGCAAACGGCGATAAAATGCAATATTACAGCTCTGGCGAATTAATACTTAGATGATAATGAGCTTTAATTAAAAAATTAGTCGAAGTAGGCACCTTCCCATAATTTCCCTCCACTACTTCTCCTACGCCCCTCTACTACCACCAGATTTCCCCTCACTTTTTCTGCCCTCAGCCCCTAATTCCCTAACTTCCCCTAGTTCCGCTCCCCTCACTTCTCTGAGTTTTCTGAGGGATATACTTCCGAAAAGGTCACCCAAGAATATCGTCTTGATACTTGGCCTAGAGGTTCCTTTTAGACCCTTCTTAAATGTCCTAAAAGGATTTTTGGCGCAGATCAATACAAATTAAGTTATTAATAATTTTCACTTCTTTTAGAAATTATTTCTTTTTCAAAATCTCGAAAAATATTGATTTTGGGGGAAAATGTTGTTCACAAAAGTTGTAGATCTCGTCGAAACACATATTTTTTATTTTCATACTTTTTTCTAAAGTCAATATTTTTCGAGAAAAATTACAAAAATTAATTTTCAGCTTTTTTGTTTGAAAAGGGTTCGGCCGTTGGAAAAGGGGTTCGTCGTGAGTGCGTGGAGAGGGTGTGGTTCACATCCACTCACGCCGAACCCTTTTTCGTACGGCAAAAAAAACCACGCGTCCTGATCTTGGACATTTAAAATGGCCCACACACCCTGCCACCATACATGCCGACCCCTTTTCCGACGCCCCCTTTTCCAACACAAAATCTGGAAATTCATTTTTGTTATTTTTCTCGAAAAATATTAATGTTAGAAAAAAAGTATTAATATGCAAAATATGTGTTTCGGCGAGATCTACAACTTTTGTGGTCAATATTTTCTCCCAAAATCAATATTTTTCGAGAAAAATGACAAAACCGAATTTTCAGCTTTTTTGTTTGAAAAGGGGTCGGCCGTTGGAAAAGGGGTTCGGCGTGAGTGGACGGAGAGTGTGCGGTTCACATCCACTCACGCCGAACCCCTTTTCGTACGGCCAAAAAAAAACCACGCGTCCTGATTTCGGACATTTTAAATTATCCACATACCCTGCCACCACTCATGCCGACCCCTTTCCGACGCCCCCTTTTCCAAAAAAAATCTGGAAATTAATTTTTGTCATTGTTCTCGAACAATATTAATTTGAGAAAAAAATTATGAATATAAAAAATATGTGTTTCGACGAGATCTACAACTTTTGTGAACAAAATTTTCCCCTTAAATCAATATTTTTCGAGATTTTGAAAAAGAAATAATTTCTAAAAAAAAGTCAAAATTATTAATAACTTAATTTATATTGATCTGTGCCAAAAATGCTTTTATTGCGTTCAACTTGGGTCTAAATGGAACTCCTAGGCCAAGTATCAAGTCAATATTCTTGGGTGACATTTTCGGAAGTATACCCTACCTGAGTTGTGAGTTAGGAGTTATGGGTTGGAGTTAGGGTTTAGGAGTTAGAAGTTAGGAGTTAGTGGTTAGGGATTAGGAGTTCTGCCTGGGACTACAAAACCCTAAAAGTTATGAACCGAAACTAGAATTTACAATTGACGATTGTGAATGTAGGTAACGGTATTCTTGTTTTGAAGGGCAGTACTATAGACAGGCACACATAAAGACTGGTCCCTTCGAACATTGACGAGCTCAAATAAACTTCTCTTCAGTTTACAAAACAACCTTTATTTTTTTTCCAATTTAGTGATAGTCGTAAACTGAGATGGAATTTCGATACGATAGCGATTGGGTGAAGGCAATTTCGAGAACTGTATTCACTAAGAAAGCACAAAACAGACTCGGCCAATTTACTGGCTCATGAATCATTAAAGCGAAGACCGGAGGTACGAACCACTTTGCCTCTTTCGAAACGAGTGGCTATAAGATCTTAGGTTCGAGGACTCGTAGTAATTAGTATCTCCATGCCAAAAGGTTTCCATTTTTTATGTGACCCGTAGAGCGCACTTTTCTCGGAAGGCTAATTTCACACGAAGTCAAGTCTTTATGGCCTCAAAGAAACGTCTCATCACCTTCTTCCTGCTACTTAATTAAAACAGGACCCTCTAATCGTCAACTTCTTTCTAAATACAAACAAAAAATAATTGGTCAAGAAGGTTGTCTAACTTTTTTTTTTGAATTTTCATGTTTTACGCCCCCAAATTGACTCGAATCCAAAAAAATCTTTTTGTGTTAAAAAAAATTGATATTCAGTGGCTCCGATAACTTCAACGTGTTTGTAATAATGAAAAAGACCCAAAATCCCCACAAAAAAAACCCTCATAAGTGAAAAATGGGATTTTACGAGTTTTTTGCGCTGATTCTTATTTTTTGCGGCATTTAGGGTTACATAGCCCCGGTCAGGAATTCTTCTAGTTTCAGTCACGTCGGGTATCCTTCCGTCTGTAGGGAAAGCAGGGCAAATTAGGTGTGGGGAAGTAGAGGAAATGATGGCAGGGGAAGTAACGGAAGTGAGGGGAAATTAAGTGGAAGTGAGGAGAAGTAGGTGAAATTATTGGAAGTCACGGAAGGTAGTGAGGGGAAGTGAAGGGTAGCTTAGTAGGGTAGGGTAGTGTGGGTGAATAGAGGAGGGTAGGTGATGACTGTGAGTTGGCTGGGGAAATAAGTAGAGGGGGAAGTTGACGAGGATGAAGTTGCGGAAGGGATGGAAAGCGAAGGGTCAGTTGAGGGAAGAAGGATTAAGGGAGGGAATTAGGAAAGGGACCAGGGGAAGTGATTTGAAGTGAGGAGAAGTAGTTGAAAATATTGGAAGTGACAAAAGGTAGTGACGGGAAGTGAAAGGTAGGGTAGTAGGGTAGTGCGGGTGAATAGGGAAGGGTAGGTGATGACTGTGGGTTGGCTGGGGAAATAAGGAGAGGGAAAAGTTGAGAAAGAAGTTAGGGACGGGATGAAAAGCGATGGGTCAGTTGAGGGAAGAAGGAGCAGGTGAGGGAATTAGAAAAGGGAGCAGGGGAAGTGCGTGGAAATAAGCTGAAGTAGGTGAAGTGATTGGAAGGGAGGTGATGACTGTGGGTTGGCTGGGGAAATAAGGAGAGAGCGAAGTTGAGGAGGAAGGAGTCGGGGAGGGGATGGAAAGCGAATGGTCAGTTGAGGGAAGGAGTAAGGGAGGGGATTAGGAAAGAGAGCAGGGGAAGTGAGTGGAAGTGAGGAGATTTAGGAGAAATTATCGAGAGTGACAGAAGGTAGTGAGGGGAAGTGAAAGGTAGGGTAGTAGGGTAGTGCGGATGAGAAGGGGTGGGTAGGTGAGGACGGGGGGTTGGCTAGGGAAATAAGGAGAGGGGGTAGTAGATGATGAAGAAGTTGGTAAAGGGATGGAAAGCGAAGGGTCAGCTGAACTCATTTTCAACCTTTCAGGCAGACTGAGGAAATAATTAATCAAGATTAACAAGGATTATTCCTTGAAAAATTTTTTGTTATTATTTGTAACAATATTCTATTAGAATAATGCTAGAAAGTTGCGGTTTTTTCTCAAATTTCCAATTTTTTTTCCAATATTCAGTTAGGGTAAGGTTATACATAATGCACGTTGACAAAGTATTTTTCAAACAAATAATAAATAAGCATCAAAGATATTAACTTTATCAAACCATCTTTCTATTCCATCAATGACAACTTGTTTTTTTCAGGACATGGGAAAGGGGGAAGATGGCTGACAGCAAAAAGACAGTAAAAGTTTAAGAAAAGTAAAAATTTTCAGGAGAAAATCCAACGTTTTACCTCTATTCTAAGAAAAATTGCTGTAAACAATAACAAATTGCCCGAACAAATAATTTCCTAATTTGCAATAATTATAACTTCACTTTCACTGAAAGATTGACAAAAAGTAGGAAATTTCAGTAGAAATTACAGCTTTACCGCCTAACTGTAAAAGTTGACAAAAAGTTATAAATTTCCGATGAAAACTAAAACTTTTCAGCATGATTCTCATAGAATATTGGTATATGTATATTATGATAAATTGAATAAACAATTATTTTGGTTAAATTTTATTATTGATTACCTCAATATAAGTAAAAATTTGAATGAAGGTTGAAAATTGTTGAAAAAACTGCACTATTCTAGGATTACTCTAAGAGAAGATAGTTATAAACAATAATGAATTATTTAAAGCAACAATTAGTTAACTTGAATAAATTATTACTTATTATAATTATCCTTATTATTTGTTTGTAACTTGAAATAATCATTACATCAACGTTTGATGGAAGTTAAAAGAAAGTTTATAATAACAGAAAAAACTAACCCTATTCTGAGAAAAATTGTGATTTTTGACATTTTTTGAATCAATAATTTTCGTACTTGCATTAATTATTAGATCCTTTCAACTAAAAGGACACCAAAAATTTGAAAATTTCAGAACCAAACGCACAATTGTACCTCCGTTCTAAGAGAAAATTTCTTTATGCAATAATAAATAGCATTAAATCTATTACAATAATAAATTGTTAAAAAAAAATACTTTGTTAACTTTCATTGATAAGGCCCTGACGTGAAATGAAACGTTGATGAAAATTATTGGTCGGAAATTTAAAAAAAAACGCAACTTTCTAGCATTAACCTAAGAAAAGATAGTTATAAAAAAATATTTAAATGTTTAAAGAAATAGTTTATTGACTCTAAAAAGAAACAAAAAGTTGCAAACTTCAGGAAAAAACAGGTTCTTTTTAACATTGTTCTGAAAAGATAATTATAGGCCATAATAAATTTTTTGAACAAATAAATAAATGGTTTGAACAATTATTTTTGTTTCGCGACTTTCTAACTCTATTCGAAGAAAAAATGGCTATACGTAATAATAACAAATTTTTTTGACACATCTTAATATCAGTGGGAAGTAATATCATTTTGTAATAAAAACCATTTTTTTACTAAACAAAACCGGAAAAAAAAAGAATTAGCGATAACTCGCAAAAACTCTATCTTTTTTCCTGAATTCGAACATCTGGGCGGGGGGAGGGGAGGGGGGATTGGGTATGTTAATAAAATAAAAAATGTCCAGTGCATTTTTGGACCACTCTACTTGTCAGTAGATTTGGATTGATTATGTTTGCGAATGTCATTAGAAACCCAGGATCGTACAAGTGCCTCTCAAGTCATCTTATCGTGGCAATATACATCATACGAAAATTCTGGCTGAGATCAGCTCCACGTTATCCGAAACATAAATCAACGTCGCATCCCTCCAACGTTGGACGATCGTCGTAAGTAATTCTCCAAATCCTCGTATACCGACTACTCACATCAGTAAAACCCACGCCCCATGAATATGTAAAGGCTGCATACTGTTTAGCCTTGACTGAAGTTTCGCCTCTCCATAACTCGAGGAAAATCTATTTCAGTGTTTAAAGGAACTTCTCCCGCTAGCTGGAGTAAAAAGACACCAACTTGCATTAAGAATAGGACGAGTGTCGTGTTCTTGTCGAGTTTGTGCACCGCGTTTCTTGTTACCCGGTTGCAACAATCTGCGCTAAATAATACCAAGTCGCACTCGTTACCCTGGAACCGACATCCACTCCCACACGAAGTAAAAAGACAGCACGAAACAGTACGCGAGATTTATGGAGGCGGTCTACCGACCTCATGGCATCCTCAAATACCTCCAGTGAAATCCTTGTATACCTACAACTTTTCCTCTGCTATTATTTTCCCAGAAGCGACTGTCGTCTAATTCCAGAGGTCTCAAAAACCTTCCTTTTTGTCAAGTGCTGGCGTCCTGTGATTCCTAAGGTAGAGTCGAGGAGTTGATAATAAAGAGGATCAAGAAAAACTAGTGGTGAATTAAAAAAAGATTGGAATGGAATGATATTTTGTTGAAAACTTGATATTCAGCTAGTGGAGATCTAAATTAAATTTTTTATAATCCTGTCTTTTAGTAGTAATTTTATTTTTTAACATAATTTATTCTAAAGTAGCCAACACTATAAGGTGCTTTAGACTCTAACGTAATTTGGGTATTCCACTTACGAGCTTAAGAATACCACCGCTGCGCTGTCTTTCAGGTAAAGCTGTGCGACGGTGCTGCTCCAACGTCCGTGCTCGGAATACTCAAGTGTTCAAGATTTCCCATTGTTAACTGTACGTATGCTTCCTTCATTTTAAGATTCAATTCAAAATTAAAATTACACTAGACTCCCGCTTTACCGAATCCCGACACACCGGATTAGGTGGTCGAAGGGGTCGAGAGAGGGGCGCTTGCAAGGTCAGCGGAGTGGCGCAGTTTACAGTTCGGCACGATAAGAAGCCACAAACAAGAAGGAGAAGAAGAAACGTTTGGAGATTCCCAATTTACCGTGAAGGCCATTGAGAGTACCCCTGAAACACCCGGTAAAGCGGGACTCCAGTATACGTGAAAAATAATAAGCGTCACATTTAGATCAATATAAGACAAAAATGCGTACAAGGATTCTTAAGAAAGGTTACAGGACTTGATAATGACGAGAAGTAAGGAAAACAAGTGGCGAATTGAAAAAAATTGGAATTTTATAAAAATTACTTAAAACTGGTTATTCAGATGGTGGAAACGAGAAGAGAATTCGCTTATATATGGAAATGCCCTAATCAGATTTTTTACAATGCCTGTATTTCAATATCAATTTTATTTCCCAAATGAAATTTAGTTTTATGTAGCCATAACGATAGAGAGCGTCTGACTATACTTTGGGTATACCACTTACGAGCTAATTCCACCGCTGCCCTGTTTTCCAGGCACTTTAGCACGGTGGTGCTTCTTCTACGTCCGCGCTCGTGATACTCAAGTATTTAAGTAGTTTTACTGTCGCTAATAATAAAACAAATAACTAATTTTATTTCGCAACAGAAATAAGTTTTATGTAGCTAAAACTCTAGAGTGCGGCTGACTATAATTTAAGTATACCACTTACGCGCTTAGGAATTTCATTGCTGCGCTGTTTTTAAACCACAGCGGCGCACAGTGGGGCTGCGGAAATTTCACTCCAACTACAGATAAAGTGGTTATATATTAAAAATAATTTTCAGCGTCTAAGAGGATAACAACATTTTTTATGACGTTATAAACAAAATAAAGTCATTTTTTCGTGGCTTTTGTATGAAATATGAGAGATATTAGTTTGCGATATAAACTACGTAGCGGGCTTTTGTTTAGAAAATGTGTTTATAAAAATAGAGAATTTCACTTCCGGACAGAGATTCATAGATTAACATATTTCTTGAAACAAGCCTGAGTAGTTTAAATAGAAATTCCCTATTTGAAACACATAAATGGCATACTTTCCATTTTGACTTTAACATTTTTTATAATGATAATGAATCATTTAAGATCTTTTCTCATATTTGGCAGTCGCTTCTGAAGAGAAATAAAAGAAAAATGGCAAAACTGCTCATTTTGTAACATTTTGCTTGAAATAAATAAATATCAATAAAGACAAATTTTAAAAATCGTGCTCCATAGATCTATCACAGATTGAGAATCTTAATATTTGAAAGAATGTTAAATTCGATGGAAACTGAAGGCTATACATTTTTTGGAACAGTGAATTCCTGACTCAGACCATTGTACAGCGGTGCTTCTCCAACGACCGCGCTCAAGATAGACAAATATTCAAGTAGATTCCATTCAAAGTCAACCTAATAAACTGCTATATGTTATAGTCCTTCGAATCCCCACGCTTAACCAGCTTGTGATTTGGTTTCATATAAAATAAAATAATAAAAGAATCTTAACTCCGAATCGATGCATTCATAAAGCAAAACGACAAAAGAAAAACCTGCTTATTATCCACGCAATAGTATTTTACTTCAATCCCCCCTCCCCTTCAGTGAATATCACTCGAAAGAGCGCTCTCTCCATCGAATCATGATGATTGCGATCTTCGTTAAAAATTATAGATCGCCGAATCTAAAGAGAAAGAGAAATGTTCGTTATGCAATTGAGAACCTTAACCTTTGATCTTTTGTCGCAATTTAAAGTTGACAGGACTCTGAATAGTTTCAAACGCTTTTCTTGGTCCCTAGTGAGCTTTGATATTGATATCGATTCTGTATTCCGTGACTATCACGCGTCCCAGAATAAAGCAAAAGATAAAATGATTTGCAGATAAATTTTGGAGCAAATTGGAGTACATGGTAGAACCGCTAACAAGGAACACAAATTAAACATTGTTCGAGTTCATAAATCGTCTCTTAAATACCTTAGTCTGTTGTAAACGAATGAAAACTTATTTTACACCACTTAGTAAAAAGCACCTTACACAATTGGAATCGCTACTCTGCTTCAGTTTAATGAATTCAAACGACGGCAGATAGCGCTGGCGTCGTAACTCTCGCTACTTTTCGAAATATAATTGGGTTTCGTAACCTATTAAGTCGTTCAAATCTCCTACCTCTCCTCCCTGTTTACCCTTTATTATCCTTTCATCCCTTTTTTTCTAGTCTTTCCCCGCCTTGCCTTGTCCCCAGTCTTCTCATCTTCTCTTGTTTGATTTTGTCTCGGCTCTCATTTCGTCTTTACCATGGGTACGGCATTCTAGACTATCTTCTGTCGCACTAATCGGGTGGATGGGTCAGGGGAGCCGTAAGCTTCTGAGGACTCCACGAGAGGGTTCTGAAACTTGTCGTAGCAGGAATGGGTAGGTTCACTTCAGGTTTAGTTTCCGGGGAATCCACGAGGGCGCGCGGATCCGGGAGTTAGTGACCCCTCCGAAATACAATGAGTGCCGTACCCATGGTCTTCTCGACTCTTGTCTCGTCTCCCCTTTTCGAATCTCATCTGGTATGGTTTTGTTTCGACTGCCACCTCGCCTCTTCGACTCCCGTCTCGTCTCTTCAACTCTCCTCTCGTCTAGTTTCCTCTCGATTTTTGTCTCGTCACCTTTCCTCTTCTCTCGTCTGTTTTCGTCTTGAATCTCTTCTCTTCGACTGTGGTCTCGTCCCTTACTTGACTCTTATTCGACTCTTGTCTTGTCCCTTCGACTTTTATCTCGTCTCATCGATCCTTATCTCTTCTCTTCGACTCTAGTTTCGACTCTTATTCGACTCTCGTCTCGTCCCTTCGAATTGTATCTTATCTCAACGGTTTTCATCTTGTCTCTTCGACTCTGATATGGTCTCTTCGACTCTCGTCTCGTATCTTCCACGCTAGCCTTGTCTCGTCTCGCCTCGTCTCGTATCTTCTGGTCTCGTTTCCTCTCGTTTTGAATGCAATAACCAACTTTTTGGATGGTCGCACTATCCCTTCGCCGAGCAAAAATGACGTGCACATGCGATCATCCGGCAATGCCCATCATGCGATACGACGCTGTCCAAGTTTGCAGAAACTCGCTTTCAGATCCGTCAAGAGCTCGTCTAACTAGGGATTCGATCGTTTGGTAATTCGTGACGTGCTTATTTCCTGTCTGCTGGTGAACCAGCATATGTAGAAGGAGAATGGGGGCCAACAAATCGGCGGATCCAATTTCAAGATTTCTTCCGCGGTGAAACTTTTCGATGAAAAGTGTCGCCGTAGATCGCATCGCAGGTCGAGAAACGAGACGCGAAATTTCAAGGTGTCACAGCAGATTTGCATCGGATCTTTACACATCTCTTTTCAAACACTGAAGAATAGGGTGAGCCGAAAAGAACACAAAATGATTAGATTCATTGGTAATAGCACTGAATTAAATTTGTTGTGTATAAACAAACAAATTTTCAATTTTTTTGTTCCTGTTAGGTTTATGGAAGTGAATAACCTTGAATGAAAAAAAAAATAACAAAAGAAATTGTTCGTGGAAATGTAATATTTTGAAAAATGACAGAATATGCACTTTTGTGAATTTGTAGCTGAAGTTGAAAAAAAATGTCAATGCTTTTTTTTTAATAAACTAAAAAACATGTAACATATTTTTAAGTTTCAAACAAAATTTTTTTTTTCGATTATTACACGGATCTTGTGCGAAAATTGGCTCACGTTTCAGGATCCGTAAAAAATGGGAAAAATAATTTTTCTTTGAAACTTAAAAAGATGTAGGTGTTTCCTCAGTTTATTAAAAAGAGCACCAGAAAAAAATTAAAACATTGTTTTTTGGCAACTTCAGGTAAAAACAAAAAAAATTGCATTTGTCGTCATTTTTTGAAATGTTATATTACGATGAAAACTTTTTTTCCCAACTCTTCTCTGTTTAAGATTCTATAACCATTTTTTTATAACGCTTACCTAAAAAAAAGCAGGTAAAACGTTTTATCTCAACAAATTTTTAATAGATTCTTATATTTTTATCTACTAATTTGTTTCATGAGAAACATTAGAAATGGTTGAAATATTTTTAAACTAGTACCTACAAATATTTCAATCTTTCGAAAAATAGCGAAAATAAAATATTGAAACAAAATACAATTGTTATAAAAGTTTAGACTTATTTAAAAATTGACTTGTATTCACAAAAAATGGATTGATACTTAAAAATATTCAAATATGTCGGAGATTTAGTGAGATAAAATGTCTCTTCTGGTTTTTGGGGTTTTGTAGCACTGGGCAGAAACCCTTATAGTTTCGGTCCGGTACTTGTCCGTTGTAATTTTTCACGAGACTCGAAACGAGATTTAGGACGAGATCCATTACGAGAATCGAGACGAGATTCAAGATGAAATTCGATACGAGATTCAAGGCACGTCAATACGAGAGTAGGGACAAGATTCAAGACGAAATTCGATACGAGAATCAAGACACGTCAAGACGATAGTAGGAACGAGATTATATGCGAGACTCGAGACGAGCTCCATTACGAAAATCAATACGAGATTCAAGACGGTACTAAAGACGAAATTTGATACGAGATTCAAGGCACGTCAAGACGAGAGTAAGGACAAGATTCAATACGAGACTCGAGACGAGATCCATTACGAGACACAAGATGAGATGAGATTCAAGACAAAATTCGATACGAGATTCAAGGCACGTCAAGACGAGAGTAGGGACGAGATTTAATACGGGACTCGAGACGAGATTCGAGACGAAATGTGATGAAGGGCAAAGGAGGGAGAGGAAAGGGAAATTGGGAGCTTTAAACGACCAGCAGGCTACATAATACATTTTATGATTGTTATAAGCAAATTTTATTATAAATGATAAATTGCTATATTTTCAGCCTAAGAAAAATTGTTTTCAGTGTTGGAATTTTTAGTTAAATACGTTATGATGATTTAAACACTTATTATAAATTTATCAATATTACTATTATCATGAACAAATTTCATTAACAAATATAGAATTTTTGTTTTTTTTACGAAAGTTAGTTTTTTTTCAAATTAATACTTCTACTTGGCTAACACAAGACAGTTTATATACTAAGCATGACTAAAAAATATGCATGATTGTTATAAACAAATTTTATAACAAATAAAAAATTGGGAGATTTTTCAGCCTGAAAAAGAATTGTTTTCAATTTTGGTACGTTTAATTAAATACGTTATTTTAATTTAGGAACTAATTATAAATGTATAAGTTTTACTATTATTATAAACAAATTTCATTAACAAATGCAGAATTTGGTTTTTTTACGGAAATTAATTCTTTTTTCAATCAATACTTCTACTTGGCTAACACGGGACAGTTCAAATACTAGGCATGATTTAGCAATAAACGTTATGATTCATATAAACAAACTTTATAACAAATGAATATGAAGACACTTGTTGGCAAAAAAACATTTTTTTCAGTCTTGATATGTTTAATTAAATAATATATGTATGGTGATTTAAGCACTAATTGTGGATTATAAAATGATAAATTTAACTATTATTATAAACTTTTTTGTCAAAAACCACCTAAATTCTGCATTTGTTTCGTTTTGAAAATTCTTTGGCGAAATTAAACTGTTTTGACTTAAGCTAAAATCTTTTTTGAAATATCAAATTTCATTATCATTTTGTTTCTTATCATTTTTTGTTGAGAATTTATCTTTTTTGGTTGAACGTTGAACTATTTAGTAAAAAATCAATTTTTTTGTTGAGGATTTATCATTTTAGTTAAAAATTCAACTATTTGGTTTTGAATCAACTTTTTTTTTAACATTCATATTTTCCGGCACAAAAGTCAAATATTTTGGTAAAAAATTTAAATATTTACTGAAAACTTCGTATTTTCGGGTTGAACATTCCAACTGTTTTGTACGAAATTCGTTTTTTTTTAAATTTTAAAACTTAAAAAATTTGTATGGTTGAAAATGCTACTGTTCTGTTGAAAATTAATCTATTTTGGTTGAAAATTCCACCATATGGTTGAGAATTCGTCTTTGGTGATGGAATTAAACTGTTTTTGACTTGAAATTAAAATTTTCTGGTAGTTATACCAACTATGACATTTTTCGTTAAAAATTAATTTTTGTTGTTAAAAATTAAACTATTTCATGGTTTGATATTTATCTCTTTTCGATGCAAATTTTACTGCTTGGTTGAATGTTTAACTACTTTGTTAACAATTGATTTTTTTATGTTTGAGAATGCGTTATTTTTATGGTTGAATTTAATTGTTATTTATCTAAAATTAAAATATTTTTGAGATTGAAATTAGTTGAAAATTCAATGATTTCATTTTTTGTTAAAAATATATGTTTTTGGTTGAAAACTCAATTACTTAGATAAAAATTAATTTGCCAGAAGATTCATTATTTTAGTTGAAAATTTATCTCGATGGTTACAAATTTTAATATTGAGTTAAAAATTTTTTTTTCATTGAAACTCAAAATTTTCAACTGAAAATTCATCTATTCCAGTTTTGGCAAAAAATGTGTCTAATTATTTTGTTTTTTGGTTGAAATTTAATTTTTTAACTGAAAATTGAACTATTTGATTTTTGTTTGAAAAATATTCTTTTTTAGTTCAAAATTCAACCATTTGGTTGAAAATTCATGTATTTTGTTAAAAATTTGACTCCTTCGATTGAAAATTAATCCTATGGATTAAAAATTTACCTATTTCATTTTTGGTTAAAAATTTATATTTTTTAATCCGAAAATTCAACTATTTGTTTAAAAATTAATTTGGTAAAAGATTCATCATTTTACTTGAGAATGTATCTCGTTGGTTAGGAATTTTACCATTTTTTTTGTTGAAAATAAGTTTTTTTTTGTTGAATTTAAACTTAAATTAAATTTATGTTGAATTAAGTTAATGCAAATGAATGTTTTGGTTCGTTTTTTTTCAAGACTTAGCTTTCTTAACTGAAAATTTATCTAGTCCAGTTTTGGTGCAAAATTTATGCAATTGTTTGATGGTTACTAATCGGTTGAGGATTTTACGATTTTGTTGAAAATTCAACTATTTGGTTCAAAATTCATGTATTTTGTTGAAAAATGACTTCTTTGATAAAAAATTAATCTTCTTGTTTGCAAATTAATCTTATGGGTTAAAATTGATCTTATTGGTTGACAATTTGTCTATTTTATATTTAGTTGAAAATTCAACTATTTGGTTAAACATTAATTTGGTAGAAGATTCATAATTTTACTTTATCTCGTTGGTTATGAATTTTACTTTTTTTTTGAAAATAGTTTTTCTTTTTTTGGTTGAATTTAACTTTTATTGATATGAAAAATTAAAATATTTTTTGGTTCAATATTCACGAACTACTTGGTTGCGAGCTGAAATAATTTTTCACAAATTAATGTTTTTGGTTAAAGATTCATCTTTTTGTTTGAAGTTGTAACTATTTTGTTACAAAGTCGTTTTTTTCTTACGACTTAGCTTTCTTAACTGAAAATTTATCTAGTCCAGTTTTGGTGCAAAATTTATGCAATTATTTGAGTAATACTAATCGGTTGAGGATTTTACGATTTGTTTGAAAATTTGTTCCTTTTTGGTTAAAAATGAATTTTTATAACTGAAAATTTAAATATTTGCTTTTTGTTGAAAAAATATTCTTTTTTTAGTTCAAAATTCAACTATTTGGTTGAAAATTAATTTATTTTGTTGAAAAGTTGACAGCTTTGATAGAAAATTAATCTCCTTGGTTGAAAATTAATCTTATGGATTGAAAATTAATCTTATTCGTTGACAATATACCCATTCCATCTTTGGTTAAAATTTTCTCTTTTTAGTTGAAAATTCAACTATTTGGTTAAAAGTTAATTTTGTAGGAGATTCATCATTTTACTTGGAAATTTATCTCGTTGATTACGAATTTTACTTTTTTTTCGAAAATAAGTTCTTTTTTTGGTTGAATTTAACTCTTATTGATCTGAAAAATTACAATATTTTTTCGTTGAAAAATCAATTATCAAATTTTTCGTTAAAAATCTATATTTCTTAGTTGAAAATTCAGCAGTTACTTGGTTAAAAGTTTGATTAATTTGTTACAAATTAATGTTTTCCGTTGAAGATTCATATTTTTGTTTGAAAATGTAATTATTTTGTTAAAAATTCGTTTTTGAAAGACTTAGCTTCCTTAACTGAAAATTTATCTCTTTTTTTTAAATGCAAGTATTATTTGAGTAATACTAATCGGTTAAGGATTATACGTTTTTGTTGAAAATTCATTCCTTCTTTGGTTAAAAATTAATTTTTTAACTGAGAATTGACCTATTTAGTTTTTATTTAAAAAATATTCTTGTTTAGTTCAAAATTCAACTATTTGGTTGAAAATTCATGTATTTAGTTGGAAAGTTGACTTTTTGGATAGAAAATTAATCTGCTTGGTTGAAAATTAATCTCATCGGTTAAAAATTAATCTTATAAGTTGACAATATACCCATTCCATCTTTGGTTAAAATTTTCTCTTTTTAGTTGAAAATTCAACTATTTGGTTAAAAATTAATTTGATAGACGATTTATCATTTTAATTGTGAATTTATCTCCTTGGTTACGAATTTTACTTTTTCATTTAAATAAGTTATTTTTTTGTTTGAATTTAATTCTTATTGATCTGAAAAATTAAAATATTTTTTGGTTGAAAATTCAACTATTACATTTTCCCTTAAAAATTTATATTTCTTTGTTGAAAATTCAGCAACTACTCGGTCAAAAGTTGATCTAATTTGTTACAAAATAATGTTTTCATTTGAACAGTAATTTTTTTGTTTGAAAATGTAACTACTTTGTTAAAAGTTAGCATTTTTTGTCAAGACTTAGCTTTCTTAACTGAAAATTCAGCTAGTCAGTTTTGGTGGAAAATTCATCTTCATTTGTTAAAAATGTAATTATTGTCTTATTAATACTAATCGGTTGAGGATTTTACGATTTTGTTGAAAATTTGTTCCTTTTTTAATTAAAAATTTTTTTTTTTATCTGAATAATTAACTATTTTATTTGTGTGTGAAAAATGTTATTTTTTAGTTCAAAATTCAACTATTTGATTAAAAATTTATTTAGTTTGTTAAATAGTTGATTTCTTTGATAGAAAATTAATCTTCTTGATTGAAAATTCAACTCTTTGGTTAAAAATTGATTTAGTAGAAGATTCATCGTTTTACTTGAGAATTTATCTCGTTGGCTGAAAAACCCAGTTCTCGTCAGATCACTGAAGTTAAGCAGCGTTGGACGCGGTTAGTACTTGGATGGGTGACCATTCAAGAATACTGACATGAGTGCTGTTGGCACATCGTGGGTGTGGTGAGCCCACACTTGTAGTTATTTATAACTACAAGAAAAACCTAGAAACACTACCCGAATCGGGTAGTGTCACGCCTACCCTGAAAGGGAAATGGTTTAATGGTATATGGTTACGAATTTTAACATTTTTGTTTGAAAATAAATTCTTTTTTTGGTTGAATTTAACTGTTCTGAAAAATTAAAATATTTTTGGATTGAAAAATCAACTATTACATTTTTCGTTAGAAATGTATATTTCTTGGTTGAAAAGTCAGTACCTACTTGGTTAAAAGTTGAACTAATTTATTACAAATTATTCTTTTTGGTTGAAGATTCATTTTTTTGTTCGAAAAAGTAACTATTTTTTCAAAAATTTGTTTTTTTGTTGAGACTTATCTTTCTTAACTGAAAGTTTGTTATAAATGAAATTGATTGAATTATACTAATCGCTAAGGATTTTACGATTTTTGTTGAAAATTTGTTCCTTTTTTGGTTGAAAACAATTTTTTTTAACTGAAAATTTAACTAAAAAATGTTGGTTCTTTTTTTATTTTCTAGTTATTAATTCAACTATTTGGCTAAAAGTTCATGTATTTTGTTGAATAGTCGACTTCTTTGGTAGAAAATTAATCTTACTGGTTAAAAATTTATCTTTTTAGTTGAAAATTGCACTATTTAATAAAAAATTCTTCTATTTTCTCAAAAGAGCAACATTTTTACTGGAAACGTTAGGAATTCAAAATTTTCCCAAATTAGAAATTAATATACCAATTTAGTAATGTTTAAACGTTCCGGTCAAACGCGAAGAACTACTTTTTAGGTCAGCTTAAATCATGATAAATATATTACAATTAAATTTTGTAATTGGGGTATTTTCATTTTCTACAACTAAATTAGAATCTAGATAATCATGAGAAATTCTTATCAAGAAGAGGAAAACAAGGTGGATTGTAATTTGGTTTCTGTCATGTTTCTACAGATAGAAAATGGAAATAGGCGATGTTCCATCTTCTCTTATCGATAGAATCCTCTCCAGGATGATCTCAATTCAGATAACGTTTCGGAAAAGCTTCCAAGCGAATTTCCTCTTGAATACCTCAAGAACTTCCGACATCAGAATGGCATAAAAAATGCCTTAAACAAGAAAGTAATGCTACAACAGGAAATAATTTGAAATCAATTGCCCCGACTGAAACATTCGCCAAACCGGAAAAATCCCCATCCCGTTTCCCTATTTAAAATTGAGAACTTGCTGTCCTTTTAATATTTCTGTTTTTCCTTGAAAGTTTCAGTTTTTAGTCAATATAGAGATAAAAGTTCAGATTTAGAATCAAAATTATTTTACAGTGCAAATATTTTTTAACTTTTTTGAAGAAAAAAAATCACTAATGCTACTACGAGGCGGAGGGGGCAACTCCTCAAAATTCGGGTCAGCGGAGATTAAATACTCTGGATTATATCGAAATAAATTTTCAGTAAAAAAAATTAATTTTCAATTAAAAATATTGGAAAAGAAGCTTCAACAAAGGAGTTAAATTTTAAATCAAAGAGATTAATTTTCAACTAAAATGATGTATCTTCAGATAAAATGATTGAATTATAAGTTAAAAAATTAATTTTGATCCAAACCCAACGATTTTTCTACAAGAACAAAATTAATTTTTTACCAAAAAAAACGAATTTTCAACAAAATAGTTCAATTTTTAACAGAAGAGATTATTTCTCAACTAAAATGATGAATTTTCAACTAAAATAATTAAATGTTCAATTAAAAGAGATAAATATACAATTAAGAATGAAGCTGTTAAATTTTCAGTTAAAAAATTAATTTCCTACCAAAAAGATGATATTTCAAGCAAGAATATTAATTTTATACGAAAAGACACCAATTTTTAACAAAATCAACGAATTTTCAATTAAATGGTTAAATTTTCAACTAAAACAGATAAATTTACGATGAGAAATGTAATAGCTAAATTTTTGGTTAAGCAGATTAATATTGATACAAAAAAAAAA
>CAKNYM010045345.1:25298-64100 GCA_932195095.1 Andricus curvator
TCAACTAAAAAAGATAAATTTTTAGACAAATAGTTGAATTACCTACTAAACAAAAACTTCTTAATCAAAAATGGAATAGTTACATTTTCAAGAACAAAATTAATTTTTTACCAAAAAAACGAATTTTCAACAAAATAGTTCAATTTGTAATAAAAGAGATTATTTGTCAACTAAAATGATGAATTTTCAACTAGAATAATTAAATTTTCAATTAAGAGAGATAAATATACATTTAAGAATGAAGTTGTTAAATTTGCAGTTCAAAAATTAATTTTCAACCAAATAGATGATATATCAAGCAACATTTTTGTTTTTACCAAAAGACACCAATTTCTAACAATATACATACATTTTCAATTAAAAGTCAAATTTTCAACTAAAAAAGATAAATTTACAATGAGAAATGTAATAGTTAAATTTTTCACAAAAATATTTTAATTTAGAACCTAAAAGATGAATTTTCAAAAAGAAGATTAATTTTCTACCAAAAGAAGTCCAAATTTTAACAAAATACATGAATTTTCAAAAAATTGCATACATTTTTGACTGAAAAGAATATCTTTCTGCCGAAAAAGATGAATCTTGAACAAAAAAGATAAATTTTTAACCAAATAGTGTCATTTTCAACCAAAAAAGATGAAATTTCAACAAAAAAAATCAATTGTCGCCCAAATAGTTGAATTTTTTACTAATTTGATTAAATTTTCAACCCAAAAAGACTGTCTTATTGTCAAAAAAAAAGTTGAATTTTCAACTACAAAAAATACTTTCAAAATTTTTGAATTTTCTACAAACCATATCAAATAATTAAATTTTCCACCAAAAACGTGAATTTTTAACCAAGAAGATTAATTTTCTCTCAAAAAAGTACAATTTTCAACCAATTAGTTGAATGTTCAACTAAAAAAGATACATTTTTAGACAAATAGTTGAATTACCTACAAATTAAAATTTCTTAATCAAAAATGGAATAGTTACATTTTCAAGAACAAAATTAATTTTTTTCCAAACAAAAAAAAACGAATTTTTAACAAAGTAGTTCAATTTTTAACAGAAGAGGTTATTTGTCAACTAAAATGATGAATTTTCAACTAAAACAATTAAATGTTCAATTAAAAGAGATAAATATACAAATTAAGAATGAAGTTGTTAAATTTTCACTTAAAAAATTAATTTTCAACCAAAAAACAAATTTTTAAGAATATTTTTTTTCATTTTCAATAAAACCATTTCGAACAAAAATCAAGAATCTTGTTCCGAAAAAAAAATGAATTTTTAAGAAAGTAGTTGAAGTTTCAAATGAGAATGAAACGATTGAATTTTCAGTTAAAAAAATTAATTTTCAACAAAAAATACACAAATTTTGGTAATATTTTAATTTGAAAATTCAATTGTTTTGTAGAAAATTCGCCTTTTTGGCATGAAAATTCATTTTTTTGCTTGCCATTTAATCACTTACGTTAAAAATCCCATTTAAAATGGAAAATTTAACTATTTTATTGAACATTCTTTTGTTTTTGTAGAAAATTAATGTTTTTAACTGAAATTTCAACTAATCCAGTATTCCATGTTTCGTTGAAAATTCAACTATTTGGTTAAAAACATGTATTTTGTTAAAAATTCGTCGTTTTTAGTAGAAATTTCACTTTTTGGTTGAAAATTCAGCTATTTGGTGGAAAATGCATTTTTTTGGTTCCAGATTAATTATTTTAGTAAAAAAAATATCTGGTTGAAAATTGAACTATTTTCTTGGAAATTTTTTTTTAACTGAAAATGTATCTTCCATTTTTAATTGCAAATTAATCTTTTTTAGTTATAAATTAATTAATTTTGTTAAAAATTCGTCTTTTTGCATTGAGAATTGAATTTTTTTTTGTAAAAAGTTGATATTTTTCGGTTGAAAAGTCAACTGTTCTGTAGAAAATTTGCCTTTTTGGGGTCAAAATTCAGCAATTTGGTTGGAAATTAACTTTTTTGTTAAAAATTTATATTTTCGGGTTACAAACTGGACTTTTTTGTCGAATATTCATCTTTTTTTTTTTTTTTTTGAAAATTTAACTATTTTTTTTTTTCAAAATTAACTTTTTAAATTAAAATTTATTTTCCTCATAGGTCAGTGTTTATGTATTTTGTTGCAAATCCATCTTTCTTGGTAGAAAATGAATCAACTTGGTTAAAAATCCATCTTTTTGTTAAAAAGTGAAGCATTTGGTTAAAACTTAATCTATTTTGTTGAAAATGCAATAACTCTGAGTTGTAATATATGTGGATATACTATTTTTTTGGTAAACATTTTTTTTTCGTATGATCTTCCATTTTCCCACCCCCTCTCCCTCCACCCTCATAAAAATATAAAAATATCAATTTTTTAATCAAAATGCTTTAAATTGCAAAATTTTAACTTTTATACTTTTAATTTATGAAGTTTCAAAATTACATCATTTTAAGCAATTTTAAGCTAGAAATATTAATTTATCCATTAAAATTTGTTTTGAAGTCTTCTTAAATATTCTCTTCAAAATTTGCTTTAAAAAAATAATTTAGAAAATTTTCAGGAATCTAATAATAATATTATTATCTTGGAACTCGAATTTTTCCTACAATTTTTTTGAAATCCTGCAAAAGAAAAAAAACTACCTTAAAATCATCCAGAATCTTATTTGACAATTTTGTAAATCTTATTAAATATTCTTTTAAAATTAATTTTTCAAACGAAAAAATTTATTGTTGGTTTTTCTAGGAATTTTAATACAAATTTTTTATTCATTTAAAATTTTTCAAATTGCTTAAAAAGCTTATAAATCTTGTGTTCGAAATCTTCAAAAATCTACATTCTGTATTAAATGGTTTTAAATCTTCTAAAGTTTTAAATTATTTTGGAATCTTTTTAAAACTTTTAAATATATTTTAAACTTGCTTGATTATTCTTCAAATTAATAAGTGTTTAATTGTCATTTATCATTTAAAGAAGTTTGTTTTAAATCTTTTCAAATATTCTCTTAAAATTAATTTTTTAAAATTAAAAATCATTTTAAATTTTCCCAGCAAACTGAAGAATGTTTTTTTTATTCTCTTAAAACCTTTAAAGCTCCTTGAAAAGCTTCAAAATTTTATTTCGAAACCTTCAGAAATATAAATTTAGTTTTTTATTTTTCAAAATATTTTCCAGTTTTATATTAATTTCGGATTTTCTCAAAACTTGTAAATTTCTCTTAAACTAACTCAATTTTTTTCCAAAATGATAATTATTCAATTGTTAATTATGCATCAAAATTCCATAATTTCACTTACATTTATTGAAAATTTGTTAAATAGAACAATTAAAATTGTAACGTTTAAAGTTTAAATTTAACAGTCTGAAATAGTAACGATTCAAGGCTTTCTATTTTCAATAGTTCAGCTTAAAATGGTTTAGTTTTTAATATTTGATTTATAATTACTCATTTTAAATAAATAAGTGAGATATTACTGAATATTCAAAAAAAATGTCATCCTTAATTAAAAAATTTGAAATGAAATGGATAAAAATGTAATATTTTAGATTGAAACAATATTTGAATAGAATTTGGAATTGAATAAGAGCGTTTAATTATGAATCTATTGATTTGAAATTTAAAACGAAAATTGAAAAATTTATATTTTTAACGTTAAAATCTGTAACATTCTTAATTTTCAACAGATTCAGAATCGTCCCGTAAAATCAATTATTGATTATTATTATTATTTCAATTTTCAATATCGAAACTACAGTTCAATGTGATTTATTATAATAGCAAAAATTTTTGGTAAAAATGTATTATTTTTTTTAATGGTAGTTTCTTGAAGAAACTTATATATTACATATCTTGCAAAAATTGGCAGTAAAGTACAAGTCGACCCGTTGATGCGGATTCTAGAAGTATTGTTTATAAAAATTTATATTTTTTTTGTAATTTTTTACAATAATTTACGTAAAATTAAAAGTGTTTTTATGACGTCAACCACCCAAATTTAAAAAATGTACAATCCTTTAGTTTTCTGCAATACCATGTAGATTTGTACAACAAAGTAAAAAAATATATATTATTAAAAAGTTATAAAAATTCTTGAATTGTAGAAACTTATAATTTTTTATTAATTTTTTTACTTTTCTACAAAAAATACAAGAAAAAATGGCTATTTGTATTTAACTCTATTCTATTGTTAAATTTTGTACAGATTTTAACAAAAAATTACAGTTGTAGAAATGTTAATGTATAGAATTCCTGAAAATAAAAACAAAAATCCAACGACAAAATTTGGAAAATTTCCTAAAAAAAAAAAAGAATTTCCTTTTTCCTTGGACAAAAAATAAAAAAGACGAAAGAAATAAAAAAGAGAATGAAAGGTATTTGGTTGGTAGCCTTCTCATTTTTCTTTCCTCTTTCTTATTTTTATTCCAAGGAAAAAGGGAATTCTTTTTTTTTTTAATTTTTTTTTCAGATTACAATAGGAGCATTTTATGGTGAATGTCAAAATTTGGTCGTTGGATTCTTGTTTTCATTTTCTGGAATTCTGTACATTAACTTGAGTATTGGACGTTAAATAGGATTTTGAATTTGATTTTAATATAATTTAAAATTCCTAAATTGAATTGTAGAAATGTTGTACTTTCTTGTGAAAATTTTTTCCACCAGGGCTATTTGTACACGAAAAATTAAAGTGGTTAACCCCTCTTTCGATTCTGATTTGAAATTCTTTCTGAAACTTTTTAATTTAAAATTGCTCTATTCTGGAATAAAAATCCTCTGTACTATACTTCAAGGGAAAATTTTCCTCTTTAATTTATATAATTAGAAAAATTAGAAATGCTGCTCTGAGTGCTAGGGTCTTCATTGCCGTGTCTTATTAATTATCATGCCCATCCCTCGCATCCCTCGCAGGAATCTTCATCAACGGCGCCGCTTGATTAGAGAAACGATTGCGCGGACGCGGAAAGTCGCAAAATCCGAATTGCGTGAGCGTAATCAGAATGACGAGATGAAATCCCGTTCAGCTAGGCAGCGTCGTGGTGGCTAGCTCGAGGGGATGAAGTCTGGATTTAACGTCTGGATTTGGATTTACAGTGCAACTGCTCTGGCCGCGCTCCAACTCTCATCATAATCACCCCCGTATCGATTTTACTGCGTACGCGAGCCCCGAATGGGTATTAAGGATCCGGTACCTATTCAGATGAGCGCTTATCGGTCAGTATTGGACTCTAGTGCACGTGCAACTGAATCGTTAGCACCACCCGAGAAATAAAGATACCAAAAATTAGCAACCGCTTTTTCACGCGAGAGAGCCTAGAATTTAGTTTGCAAAGAAAATTATGTTTCCCGAGAGTTGAAGATTACTTTCGAATGATGCTGGAAGTACTTTGGAGAGTTATTCAAAATGTATTATCCAAACTGGTCCGCCACGAGGCAAGGATATAAGTAGAATATTTATGATGTTCCCCCATCTGTGAGGACTCGAGTTTAGAAACTCTTCTCGCCATATGCTTGGAAACAGCTAATATTTCATGAGACGTCACGTATATCACCGCATTAAACCATTCGGATCCATCATTCTGTTACTAGTCCTTATTCAAAAATTTTCCCATCAGGGTTTACATGACCTTTGCTTCTTACTACATGACCATTACTCACAAATTATTGCGCTTCTAAGGGGACTCTGCTTCCTTCTCCTTTCACTTCTCTTATACCTAAATCTTCCAATTTTTACATTCCACTCTCTGATTCTCTTCTATTTGTTTATCTGGCCACTTCTAATCATTTCATTCACTCTTTATGGAATCTTTCCTCCACTTGAATCATTATCAGATTCTCTTTCCAGACTCCTTTATCTCCAATTACTCTTCAAAATCTTTCCTATGCTAGCTTCCATGTTTCCTTTTCCCATCCACAGATCATGCAACCTTCTATTTTCCTTCTTTTCCCAGCACATCTTTTGCCTAACCTCAGTTCCCAATCTAAATCTTGCTTTTCTTGTCCATCTTCTTTCTCTTCATCCTTTTTCTAAATAATTGGGCACTCCTTCCTTTTTGATCATCAAATACCATTTATGATATTTTGATTCCTCAATCATTTCCCTTGCTTCTATGAATTGTCTTCACCTGACCCTTTTTTCCAAATTTTATAGTTTGCTCCAGTCCCATCTTCCGTATCCCTAAATAACTCTCTTTTTCTCTTCTTCCCATCTCGTTAATGCTATCTTCCTCCTTCTACCTTCCTCTAATTATTTAAGACAATTTTTTGCTCACTTGCCTGTTTTCCCTCCCTTACCTTCCCCTCAAACTCCCATTCCCTCTTTCTCGCTCTAATACTTAATTTATCCCTTTGCACTTCTTCTCTCCCCGTATACCAAAGATCCTCCAGTTTACTCCCAGCTTCCTATTTTTCATACCTGTTTATCACCAATACAGCTTTTATTATCCTTTCTCTTATATGAGTTCTATGATCTTCACTTTATTGCCATGCATATACCTAATATTTAAACTAATATTAAACTGTTCTAACATTAATTCCACCCATCTCCCAATCCATTCTGTTATTATTTCCCATCCTCTTCAATACCTGATTTATAATAGTCAATTCTACATTTAGATTGAACTTTTTCAGTATGCTAGTGTGTATATCTTTTCATTTTCCACCCTGAGGGCTCTCCATCCTTTTTTTATTTATTCTTCCAAGTCTGAGATTAATATGTTAAATGAAAGTGGGTTCATAATCTTGTTTTAGTCCTTTCACCAACCAGAAATCCTACTTGCTCTGCTAAATTTACCCTGCTTTTGTTCTCTGCAAATATTTCTGATAATCTGTTTATTCTATCTTCTCTTATCCTCCTTTTCACCATGAAACTTTCTATCTCGTCTAGGTCTAATAAGTAAAACGCCGCCTTTGAATCCACGAACATTGCTATCATTCATACTTTCTCCCTTTCTCCCTTTCATCCTTGTATTCCTTCTATTTACCAAATAATTCAGAACAGATATGTTATCCATTACACCAGTTCCTTTTCTAAAACCTCTCTGATTCGGTGGCTCTACCTTTCTCCTCAACTTCTCTTTCCTATCCTCTACTTGAAAACAGTTACATATAAAATATCATAATGTCGGCATTGGCATCTCTCTCTTATAATATTTACTTTCCCCATCGACGTATTTCACTACGTTACAATTACCCCTTGGCTATCCCTCTCCTCTTCATACTCTATAGCACATTATCCATGCTCAATACTTCAATTCATTCTCATTCATTCGTATTTCTAAACTTAATTTGAAATCTCATATATATTAGATGCCTTGTCATCTTTCAGTATTCCCAGCACTTTGATTTTTTTGTCATCTTCCTTATGTCTTTCCCTTCCCACTTTTTCTCTTTCCCTCCTTTCCTTACTTTTTTCTTTACCCCTAGCAAATCTATTAAATATTTTCTCTATTCTGCTAACTCAATACCCCGATGCACTCTTTTCTTTTCTTTCTCTATTGAATACCTTCGACACCTCTTCTTACATCCTAGGCTTCCCTGTCTCCCTGTTAAGCATTTCATCCTCATTTCCATCACCATTTCACCTATTGCTCCTGCATTTTTATTCTCCCTACTTGCATTTTTTAACCTCTTCGCAACCTTCCCCTTACTTTATATCATCCCTTTTTCTTTAGCTACTTCCCATGGTTCTAAACTACTTATAAATACTCTAACCTTTTTTCCACGCTTACTACATTGCGGTAGCATATCCTCCATTCTTCCGCTCTTTCATTTCTCTTCTCTTTCCGTTTCCTACTGTTTCTTATTTTTCTTTCTCTGCTTTCTCTCCTAGTCCCCCATCACCTTAATTTCTGCTAACTCTTACCTTCCTTCGTGCTGATCCTACGATATACCTTCTATCTATTTTCTTCTACACTCAACTGAGGTTCTTTTTACCTTCTTCACTCTCCTCCTTCGCTATCAATTCTTTCTCTATCATCTTCAAGCATCCATATTATACTCTTTTCTTTATTATCACTTTCCTATTATCTCCCCCTTTCTTTAGTTTCAGCAGTGCCATTTGCTCGCCTCTTCTCACTTCCTTTCGTACATTTCTCACTTTATCTATCTGTACCTTCACAACTATCATTTTAGTACTTTTTCCACTCCATCTTTTAGTTCCTTCCTCATCCTGCATTGCTGTATTCCTTCCCCGCCCCTCTCTTCGCCACTCTTTTTCTTTCCTTTTTATTTAAAAAGGAAGGAAAAGTACGGAATAGAGGTCCGAGAGAAAACAAAAATTTCAATTCTAAAGAAATGTGCAAAATTATAATGGAGGTAGTAGAAATGAAAAAAAAGGAAGGAGGAATAAAAAGTGGAAATAAAACAAGAAATATTAGGGTGATGGCCAAACTTAGAAAAGAGATGAGGAAATGGTAAGAAGTCAGGGAAAATTTGAAAAAAAGGATGCACAATTTAGAACATAGACTAGGAAAGCAAGAAGAGTCTAGTGAAAAGTTAGAAGAGTTGAAAAGTAGGGTACACCAGATAGAAAGAATGATTTTCTACAGAAAAACCGAAAAATTATAGACCCAAAATTTAGAATTATATCGGAAAATTCTGTAAAAAAAAATAGAAAAAATTTGATGAAACAAAAATTGTTGTTTGCGTAATAAGAAGAGGATGAGAGGAATGAATACTTATATGGAAAGGAGGATTGAAGCTGTAGATACGAAAAGAGATATCCCATCTAATTTCGCGAAACGGCGATATTCGGAGATGGAACGGTTGATATATTATTCACGCCGCAACCGAGAGCCTGAAGATACAGCCCCTTGGCTTTTGGATCCTTTTCTCGATGTCGTCTCCCCACATTCCTTGAAGTATTTCGTGCAAGATGTACTCTCATCTGGGTTAACCTTCTCGAATTGGGTGGGTATTCGCTGAAGCCTAAAATCACCCTTTGCCTGCTAAGCGACACCCACTCCCTGCGATTCTCTATCCCGGAATTCCAGGAATTTCGATCGAGAGGGATCAATTACATATTATCCCGTCCAAACAAGAAAAGTAACTAAATTTTGGACGAGTCCCGTGTCACCTTAACCTCAAATTTTCAATCTTCATCATTTATCTCGGCCCGGGTACTTTTTTCCATGGGGCAGTGAAGGGGCATGATTGGAGAGAAAGTAGGAGATGTAAGTAGAGGGAAAGTGAGGGGAAATTATGAGAGGGGGAGCAGAAGCAATGAGGGGAAAGAGGATACGGAAAATCAAGGGTGGAGACTAGGGAAAATTAGTAGGGGATGTATGGAAAATAAGTCGAAATTCGGAGGAAAGTGAGGGGCAACAAGTGGTGAGGAAGTAGGGAAAGTGAGAAAAAATGATGCGATGACATATATGTAAAAATAAGAAGAGGCGAAGTAGAGAGAATGAGGAGAGTAGAAGTAGTTCAAGTAGGGAAAATAAGGGAATTGCATGTGAGGGTAAATGAAGGGGGAAGAAGTATGGTAAGTGACGGGAGATGTAGGGAAAGAGATGGAACTCAGGGAAGCAGAGGAAATTATTAGCAATGAAACGTTATGTAGTAAAGAGTGGGAAGTGGAAGGGAGTAACATTGGGAATTAGGCATAAATAGGGGAGATGGAGCGAGAGAAAGCGATGGGCGGGTAAGTGAGGGTTGCGAAAAGAAAGGAAGGGAAGGAAAGTGCCGGATGGAGAAGCGATGAGAGCGGAAAGTAGAGTAGAAAGAATTTGAGGAAGGAGCAGAGTGTAAAGTAAGGGGAAGAAAATTATGGCAGAGGGAGGTTTTAACGACCTTATTAACGTCTCAATAGGCTACGAAAACCTTTCTCGTAGGCGTACGGCGTCTACTTTGGCTGTGATAAATAAATAATTCTTCATGTCATCACACTGTAGTTACTGCTTTTCTTATTTGGACGGCAGTATTAGGGTAGTCCAAAAAAAAATTTATTAATTCCAGCCATCGAAAATTATTGATTTTTATTATGCTTTCTTTGCCGTGGCAGATACCCGTCGTATTTTTTAACCAAGTGGAAGTAGGGAAGGGAAATCAGGAGGTAGGGATGCATTTAAGAAGTGAAATAGAAGGGGGACACATACAAGGGGAGATTCAATTGGGGTGGGACTTTGGGATGTGAAGTAGGAGGTAAGATGTATGAGGAGCAGAGGAAGTAGGGGTGGAGCGTTGTATAGTAAATAGTGGAAAGTGGAAGGCAGTAAAGTGGGTAACTAGGCAAGAATAGGGGAGATGGAACGACAGAAAGAGATGGTAGGGTAAGTAATGCAGGTAAAAAGATGTATGAAGGGAAACTGATGAAGGCACTATGGGAAGGAAGTGATGTGAGGGTACAGGAAGTGAGGGAAGAAAAGGAAGTAGGGGAAATGGGGGAAGTAGTGAAGGGAAAGTAGGGAAAGAGGGAAGTCTGAGTAGGAGACGATAAGATAGGATCGTATAGGACAGAACAGGATGGGCTAGGATAGGAAGGTGAAGAAAGAGAAGGAGAACCGGCGATATTTCAACGACTGAATTAAAACAAAATTAATGCAGTTTGTAAGTCACTTATTCGCTTTGTTTTTCTCTTTCTCTGAACTCTCTTCTTTACCTTCCTGTTCATTTGGTCTTCTCCTTCTTCATTCTCTCTCTTATTATCCTCTATTTTCCTTAAATACCATAATAAATTCAGTTTTAATATATAAACGTTGCAATAGTAATTGATTACAATTATTTGTTTAATTATAAAATAGATATGCAAGAGTGCTTCATGTAAGACAAAAGTTTGATATTTATTTCTTATTTAATATTCTGAAGCCAGAAATAGAGTTGCAGGCTCAATACTGCAGGGTGACCCACTAATGTTGTCATTATACTTTTTTTAAAAATATTTGAAAATACTAAAATTCTTGAAGCTTCCAAATGAAAAAAAAAATCTTCCTCTCCAGCGTATCCGGAGAAGTGTTGTTTTACTTGAACACGCTTTTTCAGAGCCCACAAATCGACACTCTGGATTCATCCATCGCCGAGTTCTTTTGCGATTCCTCTTCCCTCGTATCAACGCAGCGGTCGTACGGAATTGAAAAACTCTCGTCGCTCGCTTTCGACGGGAGAATGGCTTCGATCAAGCGCGGAGTGGTTCGCACCGTAAGTACTACGTAAAAGCTACGCCTAGGCCATTCCATGCGAAATCGATGTTCGATCCGGTTTCTTCACTAGAACTGCGTTAAGAGTGATTTTAAAGTTTTCGTCTCGCCTCTTAACGAAAATCGGAACATTTCTCACGAATATTAAGAGACTTGTCCCATTTTGTGACAATTTCTGTGAACCCCGGCTTCTCAAAATATAATATGATACTGAAACTGACTTCCCAATAATAAATGACTATGTTTAAAGATCATATTAGAATATTGCAAAAATCTCTATGAAATCTAATACTTAACTATTATTCCCAAAATCTTATGATCAATGAACATTTTTAATCTCCAGGATCTAAAAATCTACTCGGTGGGTTTCCTATCACCACTACGTAGCGCGTCCTCAGGTTGCGGATAGAGGAACGGCCCGTAAGGCTGAACAGCCCCCAAGGTTAACTGCGAATACAAGAATAAGCAGTCGCGGACAGCCGATAGGAGCCAGTCGTAGGTGTGGTGAATCTAGCACTGGTAAAAAATAGGTACACGACAACCATGGCTTGGGGGGACCCACCCATTCGCGTTCATACACAATGGGTGGGTTCTGGCAAGCCAGGGTGCAGCGTGTACCCACCTAGAAACTATACCCGAACCAAAACTAAAAATCTTGTAAGGGAAAAATCCTGCTGCCCATTGGACACTGCAGCGATGACACTGCCCGCAAGGGATGTGTGGAATGATTCGCCTGCATAGGGCCAAAGGGGTATTGATGCCAGTAGGCGCGCTGCCTTGCAGGGGGACGTTAGGGTACGAGGATGAAACTGTAATGTGTCTGACGACAAGTTGACATGGTCCTTGTCAGAGTCGGAAAGCTCCCATACTTAGACCTAGGGAGGTATGGGGGTTATCACTCCTGGGACAGTGGACTCACCTACGATCGGAATAGGATCCTAACGTGCGGATTATCTTGAAACTACCATGGCTAACTTACAAAAACAAAAAACTACAGTTAAAGATCTAAGGGTGGGAACTCTAAACGCGCGTAGTCTAAAAACTGGCCGACTTAGCGAACTCATTAAGATAGCAATTGAATACAAAACTGACTTAATAGCACTTCAAGAAACCTGCTGGTCGGGCGATTTCGCGTCAATTTCTAAGGATGACTATACTTTTCACTATGGGGGAGCTAAGGGGCAAAGACTGGGGACTGGTTTTCTTATTAATAAACGAATTTCGCAAGCACTTATCGACATGCAATTCATTAATGACCGGTTATCATACATTGTACTAAAGGGTAATTTCAGCAAACACGTATTAATCAATGTGCACTGCCCCACCGAGGACAAAGACGAAGACACTAAAGATCTTTTTTATGAAACAATCGAGCAGGTTTTTGACAAGTTCTCAACGTTTGACGCAAAAATAGTATTGGGGGACTTCAACGCGAAAATTGGAAAAGAACCAATGTATAGGCCTACAATAGGATCAGAAAGTTTGCATGACGTCAGTAATGATAATGGAACCAGAGTAATAAACTTTGCAGCTTCAAAGAACCTCGTTGTCAAAAGCACATATTTCAAGCATAAAAATATACATAAGGCCACCTGGACATCACCAGATGGTAAAACTCACAATCAGATTGATCACGTTCTAATAGACAGAAGACGTCATACAAACATTCTCGATATAAGATCGTATAGGGGAGCGGATTTAAATTCAGACCATTTTCTCGTGATAGTAAAACTAAGATCTAGGCTAGCGCTAAGTAAGAAAACAAGCCGCACAGAGCCAACAGTTCGTTTCAATATAGATAAGTTCAAAACAGCAACAGAAACATTAAATTACCAAGTTGAGATTTCTAATAGTTTCGACGCTCTCCAAGAACAGAGAGACGATAACAATAATCGCGAGGAGGACCCGGAAACCCTGTGGAGCAATACGAAAAAGGCGATAAAGGCAGCCGCGAAACTTACGATAGGTTTTAAGAAAGTAACCAAAAGCAAGCCATGGTTTGACGAAGAGTGCAAACTCTGGTTTGAGAAACGTCGGAAGGCCAGACTAAGTAGTTTACAAAATAAGTGCGATCAAACACATAAGAAATATCTCGAGATTAGCAAAAGTACAAATAGGCTCTATAGATCCAAGAAAAGGGAGTGGGAAAAGAATAAAATACTAGCAATAGAAGCGCATAATAAACAAAATAACCCGCGTGAGATGTACAGGGGAATCAATTTTATAAGGAAAGGCTTTCAAAGTAGAACGGAAGTAATGAGGGACGAAAATGGCAATCTAGTAGCCGATGCGACAGAGAGACTGAATTTATGGAAAGATTATTTCGATAAACTATTAAATGTACGCGAAGCCCCCGTTGAAGGTAATCTCGGCGAAATCCACACTGCTGATCTATTAATTAACGATCCTACTGATATAGAAATAGAAATGGCCATCAAGAAGTTGAAAAATAACAAAGCCGCGGGCATCGATGACCTACCGTCAGAACTGATAAAAAATGGAGGCCCTTGCCTCACAAGGCAAATTTGTAAATTGATACGCGCAGTTTGGAAAACAGAACGCATGCCGGAAGAATGGAATACCTCTATCATTATTCCCATCTTTAAAAAAGGCGATAAAACTAACTGTAACAACTATCTGGGAATTTCACTTGTGCCTTCGTGCTACAAGATCCTGTCTAATGTTATCCTAAGTAGACTAACTCCTTTTGCCGAGGAAATCATTGGGGATTACCAGTGTGGATTCCGCCGAAACCGATCTACAAGCGATCAAATGTTTACAATTAGACAACTGTTAGAAAAGAAATGGGAATTTAAAGAAGCAGTACATCAGCTATTTATCGATTTTAAAAAAGCTTACGACTCTATTATACGCGCGCGAATGTACTGGATCCTAGAGTTCTTGGGTGTGCCAAGAAAATTGGTTAGACTTATCGAAATTTGCTTAAGCGGCAGTAAGGGTAGAATACGCGTAAACGGTAGTTTATCTGAAGAGTTTTCGATCCGCGATGGCCTGAAACAGGGCGATGCACTTTCGTGCGTCCTTTTTAACTTAGTTTTAGAATACGTGGTTAGGCAAGTGCAGGCGAATCCGACCGGTGCTACCCTCAATGGGGTAATACAAATTCTTGGATATGCGGATGATCTCGACGTACTAGGGGATGATAAAGAAACGGTAGCTAAAAATGCAGAAATCTTGATCGCAAAAGCCAAAGAGATTGGCTTGGAAGTTAGCGAATCGAAGACAAAATATATGACCGTCGTCAGGTCCGGACAAAGTAATCAAGACGGGGATCTAATGGCCGGAAATATGAAATTCGAAAGGGTTAACGAGTTTAAATACCTCGGGTCTATTATAACTAGCGAAAATAAGATTAAAACGGAAATCAATGCGCGGCTACACGCTGGCAATAGGTGCTATTATGCAGCAAACACGCTACTAAAATCGCGATCGCTATCTAGAAACATCAAAGTAAGAATTTACAAAACGATAATAATGCCGGTCGTCATGTACGGGTGTGAAACGTGGGCGCTGACGAAAGGAGAAGAGAATAGGTTTAGAGTTTTCGAGAATAAAGTACTTAGAAAAATCTATGGTCCAAAAAGGGACGAAGAGACCGGCGAGTGGAGAAAACTGCATAATAATGAGCTGCACGCTCTCTACGGGTCAGCAAATATTAATAGAGTAATGAAAGCGCGTAAATTAAGATGGGCGGGGCATGTAGCAAGAATGGGCAATGAAAGAACAGTGGCGCAAGTTTTAAGAGGGAGACCGACTGGTAAGAGACCCCTAGGCAGACCGAGAAACAGATGGGAGAAAAATGTAAGGGATGATCTAAAAGAACTAGGACATGATTACTTAAACTGGATGGAGAATGCACAAGATAGAGATGTGTGGCGGTCTCGGGTAGATGAGGCAATGAACTTTCGAGTTCGAACTGCTAATCTATAATAATAATAATAATAATAGGATCTAAAAATACTGAAACCTGCAATACATATATGTATCATTCTTAGGTATTCATCATGCATACCTTAGCACCAGAAACCAGAAAAATGTGAGAAAATGGAATGTTCATCACGGAAACGTCAATCATCGATAATCATCATCAGAGTTGCGGGAGGACGTCCAATACGAAAACAAATCGCAAAACTATTCTATATTTAGAAAAAGCCCCATAAAAATAAAGAGGAAGATAGATTTTTGAAATCATACATCAGCTCATTATTAGGCTTCTTCTAAACATGGGAGTATTCACAATCTCATCACTGGTTTGTTATTATACTATACATACATTTACCACAGCATCTAGAACTATATACCCCTTAATATCTATGAAGGGGTACCATGCATCTTGACAAACTGCGTCGCTTTCTTAATTTGGGCATACCACGATCTCTAATCACTGATTGGTTATTATACTTTAAATGCATTCAACACTACATCTAGAACTTTCCATCCCTAAATATATAAGAAGGTATACCATGCATCTTGACAAACTGCGTCGGTCCCGTAATTTGGGCATACCACGATCTCTAATCACTGATTGGTTATTATACTTTATATACATTTAACACTACCCATGCATCTTAACAAACTGCATCGCTCTCCAAATATCAGCATATCCCGAGCTCTAATCACTGATTGGTTACTCGACCTTACATACATTGACCACTACATTAAGAACTAATTACCCCATTAGTACTTAGGAAGGAATTAGGACCACTGCGTCATTCACCAAATATAAGCATTATCTAAAATCCACAATTCTCATTTGATATTCAGACTCTTCCCACTTCTTTCACATGACCGATAATGAACGCTGATCGTTTGAGTTTAGAAACCATCCTCAGTTAACCACCACTTTACAAGCTTGCCACAAGCAGCAGAAATTAAACAATGGGAGAACAATAGAAAATTTAAACTCCGGACCTAGAAATCGGCTCGTGAAAAGTCTACCATCAGAAATCTTCAATATTTCTTAAACCTTTGGATGTTAGCATCTATCCCTAAATATCTAGGAAGGGATTTCATGCTCGTTACAAACTGTATCGCACTCCAGGTATGGACATATCACAGTCTCTAATCACTGATTGATTATTATACTTTACATACATTTCACACTACATCTAGATAAACCTTCCTTCTATATCTGAAAATGGTTACCATGCATCTTAACAAACTACGTCGCTCTCCAAATATGGGCATATCCCGAGCTCTAATCACTGATTGCTTACTCTACCTTACGTACTAGAATCACTCGCCTATAGGCATATATAGATATGTGAATCTAAAGAAGGGCAACGTACATGAACACTTCCAATTGTGAAGGAGAAATCAGTTCAGAGTTTCACCACCAGCAGTTTAAGCGAAGTTTAGAAGTTCATCGGTTTGAGTTCAGAAACCATTTTCAGTTAACCTACAGTTTACATGCTTACCATTAGCAGAAGAAATTAATCAATAGAAGAAAAATTGAAACTCTAATCTCTGGGCCTAAAAGTTGGACGATAAAAGTTGTAATATCGAAGATATATCAACAACCAAAAGACACCCGTCACAAGCAGAAGAACGAAAACAGGCAAGCAGAATTGACCTGTCACCTCAACCTACTGACCAGTATTCTTGCAGGCGATTCCCGACTCGCACCCGCTGACCTGTGAAGTATACCCCCACCATTGCGTCTAGCGCACTACCCCTCGCTTGCTTGTTCTCGCCTGGGATTATATCTTATCAGGCTGGCGTACCTGAAATGAAGGGTCGGGGAACAAAAGCGCCTAACCCACAAATTTTTCGAAATTGACTTTTAAAAAATTTTGGACTCCTCAAACAAACGCCGTTTCAAGGGTGTAAACTAAAAATTAAAAAAAAAATTTCATATTTTAAAAATTCATCAAAGTCAGTCAAGGTCCTAAAACAAGGGGTGCCGAGCGAACAAAAGGGCCTAACCCCACATTGCACCTTATGGAAAAACGATTTTTTCATTCGGTTTGTCTAGGTTTATTGCCACTATATAGGTATGTGGTGCCATTTAGCGTGACTAGGATGTGTCAAAGGCTTTGGAGGAACTAATCGCGGTCGATATTAAATTATAATAAATGTGTCTGAATGATTTTTGTTGGGGTACATGATTTATATACCTATATCACTAAATAACAAAAACAGCTTAATGACAAAGTGATGGTAAAATTCAACATATTTTATTCAATTTTTTTTCAGTTTGGTTTTTACCGTGATGTGTCTTGAGATAAGTATGATAATCTTTAAAAAAATACAGTCCAATTCGATTATTTTTAACAATATAAAAATAGCGCAAATTCATTGTTTACCGAATATCTGAACTTTAATCACAAAATTCATTATTATTTTCAACTGCAATAACAATAAACGATAGCAAAATCAATAATAATTTAACGAAAAGAAAGTATCACTCAATATAATAGATCATGCTCAGAAAAATATACTAGACAATAAATAATTAATTGTTCACAACTTAACAAACATATTTATTGAAAAATTATTATTGTATTTGCTAGCATTTATTCATAGAATTGCACCGCAGGTCAGGTGGCACTAAGCCGAGTGAATGCTTGCTGCTCGGGGTTAGGCCCTTTTGTTCGCCTGTACCCCCTTGGGTTAGGCCTGTGCTTAACTTTGATGTCTCATAAATCGAAAACTATTTGACGGATTAGCATGAAATTTGAAAGAACAACATTCAAGAGTGGAGATTATCGATCACATATGTCCAATATATTATTATCGGTGATCTCGCAAAATACAAACGTTTTTCTGGCGTCCTGAAAAATTTGGAAAAACGGGGTTAGGCCCTTTTGTTCCCCGACCCTTCAAATATTTGAAGTGGGCATTGTAAATAGAATTGTGAATTGTATTACCGGGATTCCCGACAATAAAATTAGGCTGTTGTCCCTTCACAGAAAAAACAGAAGATAAACTTTACATCGATTTCCGACGAAAGATTCTTTGCAACAAAAATTAACTTCAAAGGATAAACTTTACACAAATATCGGTTAAACTTTCTTTTGTTTTTTCATGACAAACACATGTATTTTGGAAGACGCCAAGTTGACGGAACAAAACTTTATCGCTCTAAAAAATTTCCTGCAACAAATTTTATTCTTAGTTTTTTCAGTGTTTGGGTTCCAGTTTTGAAATAATTTCCGATGGAGTTCATTACTCTAAAATTTGAAGCTTTTTAGCTTCGAAGACGCTTAAAATTGAATTCAAAACATTATTATAATAAAGACTGTGTCTAGTCGTCCCGAAAAATTAGGGGGGTTGAACCAATATTATTTATGTGGCCATTCCCAGGGGTGCCTTCCCGCCCCCACGAGACGTTGGAAAAGGGGTAGGTGTTTCATCAACATTATTTCTATGGCCAATCACAAGGGTGCCTTCCCGCCGCCACCCAAAAATTCGGGACGACTAGCCAAGCTTATGAAAAATATTGCACTAGTCATCCCGAATTTCGGGACGACGAGACACTGCGTATAATAAATCTTGAATAAAAAATGCAAATATCTGGTTGAAAATTCAACTGTATTGTTGAAAACTCATCTTGTTAGGTTGAAAATTCAAGTTCCTTGATAGAAAATGTGCAATGTACTTCTTATTTAAAACTCATATTTAGTTGTTAAAAAGACAAACTGAAATTTTTTTTGGATAGAAATTCAACTATTTTTTTGAAAATTTATTCAATTTAAAAATTCATCTATTTTAATAGAAATTGCATCTTTCTTGGATAAAATTGTAACTGTTTGATTGAAAATTCAACAATTTTGTTAATAATTGATACTTTTGTTTGAAAAATTCAAATATTTTCTTGAAAAATCAACTTTATTGTTGCAAATCCAACTCTTTTTTTGAAAACTTACCTTTTTAATTTAAAAGTTCATCTATTTCAGTGGAAATTGCATCTTTCTTGAATGAAAATGCAACTGTTTGATGGGAAATTCAACACGAGAACAATTCTGTTAAAAATTTATACTCTTTGGTTGAAAGAGTCAACTATATTTTGTTGAAAATTCAACTGTTCTGTTGAAAAATCATCTTTTTAGGTTGAAAATTCCCATCTCTTGATGGAAAATGTACTTTTTATTTAAAACTCATATTGTGTTGTTAAAAAGTCAAACTGAATTTTTTTTTTTTATAAAAATTCAACTGTTTTTTTTTTAAATTTATCTTTCTAATTTGAAAATTCGTCTATTTTAGTTGAAATTGCGTCTTTGTTTACTAAAAGTGGAACCATTTGGTTGAAATTCACTCTTTTTTGCCTGAGGATTCGACTATTTTGTTTGAAAATTTTGGTAGAACTTAAACGAATCTGTTGAAAATTTGTTTTTTTGAATGAAGGTTTACTGTGTGGTTGAAAATGTAACTGTATTGTTGAAAATTAATTCTTTTGCTAAAAATTCATAACTTTCGGTATAAAATTTAACTATTTGGTTAAAAATTTAACTAGTTGGTAAAAAATTCAACTATTTGGTGAACACTGAACATTTTTGTTGAAAAATAATATTTTTGGGATAAAAATTCAACTGTTTTGTAGATAATTCGTCTTTTTGGCTTCAACATTCTACAGTTTTGTCGTCAATTAAACTATTTAGTTGAAAATTGACTTTTTTGCTGAAGACTTAACAAGTTAGTTAAAAATCCAACTATTTGGTAGAAAATTAACCTGTTCTTGAAAAATAATATTTTCGGGTTGAAAATTCAACTATTTTGTAGATAATTTGTCTTTTTGGCTCAAAAATTCAACAATTTTGTTAACAATTGATTCATTTCGTTTAAAATTCATCTTTTTTGCGGAACATTAAATTTCTTCGTGGAAAATTAACATTTTTTGTTGAAATTTGACGTTTTTTGGTTGAAAGTTGAACTAATTTGTTAAAAATTCTGTTTTTATGTGAGATTCACCCTTTTGGTTGAAAATTTAACTTTTTTTCAGATCAGTTTTTTTTCAACATTGGTCTTTTCTGGTAGAAAATCAAAGTATTTGGTTTAACAATTGGTGTCTTATGGTAAGAATTCATATTTTTGGTTGAAAATGTAACTATTTGGTTGAAAATTCAACTATTTTATGGAAAGCTTACCTTTTGATTAAAAATGCAAATAACTGTTTGGTTGAAAATTCACCTGTTTTGGTTGAAAATTCATATATTTCGGTTGAAAATTCATTTGGTTTGATTGAGGATTTTACTGTTTTATTTAAAAATTAGTGCTATTTTATTCAATTCAGCTGTTTATGATTTAAAATAAAAATCTGTTCTTGCTTAAAATATCAACTATTACATTTTTCGTTGAGAACTCATTTTTTTTTTTTGAAAATTCAACTACTTGTTTGAAAGTTGAGCTACTTTGTTGATTATTAAAAAAACAGTATTTAATTTCCAATTAAGACGTGTTTTCAACATAATACATGAATTGCTGCAAATACCTCTAAAAAAAATATGTTTGATAATATTTTGTGAAATATAACGATTTATATTTTCATAAACAAATTATGTGAACAATTTCTAAATTTTGGAATTTCAAGTACAACGAATTTTTTCCTTCCATTCAAAAAGCTTGAGATTGAGTTGAAAGTCTCAAGTTAGTCTTAAATATCAATGGAAATGTATTAATAAATATTTTCAGAAACAATTCATCATAATTAAGCATTAATTATAAAATATTTCAAGAATTTTCAATAAGTGAATCTTAGCATGCAGTGTTATTATTCATTTTCAAGCTATTTTGATTTAGAAACAGATTTTGTTCTACGTGTGACTGCCCAAAATTTTTTATTTGTTTATCTGAACTGTTTAGAAACATTTGAATTTTTATATTTGACCAAATATCATCAAAGATATATTATTTTTAGTAAGATTTGCATCAATTCAGAAAATTAAGGGAAGTCCAACCTCGAAAATACGTCCAATTGAAATGTTTTGCTACAAACACTATTTACAACAATAAGTGTTCTTAACTTTAAAATGATTAATAATTTGAAGATCAACTTAATAGTCTAGGGGCCGGCCATACACGTTTCTCTTCTTTTTTCCAAAGAATTCTTATTGTCTCCCTCTTTTCCGAATTTTATTAGATTTTGAGAGGTAAAGGTATTTTGATGATTTCACAGTATTCCAAAAAAATTCGTACGATTTGAAAAGATTTAACGGAATTTCAAAGGATTTCTGAATGTCATAAAGGATTTAAAAATATTTCGAGTAATTTTAGTGGCTTTGAAACATTATAATGGATGTTAATATATTGCAAGGGATTTCAAGTAATTCAGAAAAATTCATACGGATATAAAAGATTTCAAAGGAATTTTCAAGGAATTTTAAAAAATTCCAGGGATCTTGTAAGATTTTGAGATATTTCACGGAATCTCAAAGATTTAAACATATTTGAGGAGATTTTAAAGAATTTAAAGGATGTTAAGGGATTTTTTTTTAAATTTCAAAGAATTTAAGCAAATTGTTTTCAAAAGTTTTCAAGCGAAGACTCTGTAAAAAAAAATGTTTTTTGAAAACAGGTGTCCATTAAACATAAACTATCGCCTAAAGAACGTTATTCAAGGAAACTGAAAAAAGTAGATTAATTTTTTAACTGAAAATTTACTTATTAAATTTTCGGTTGAATATTTATCCGTTCCAGTTTCAATTTCAACTATGTAGTTAAAAAATCATCTTCTTTAGTTGAAATTTAAGTACTTGGTTTAAAATTCATGTATATTGTTGATAATTTATTCTTTTTGTTTTGCAAACAATAAAAATATTTCTGAATTCCTTGGAATTCTATGAAATCTGATGATATTTCCGGAAATCCTCGATTTATTAAAATACCTGAATATCTTTAAAAATACCTTAAAATCATTGAATTCCTCTGAAATCTTATATAATCTCTTTAAAAAATTTAGATATCTTGAAACCTTATTGGCCCCTGAAATATTCCGAATACTTTTCAATTTTTTTGAATTTTTTTAAACTTCTTAAATCTCTTGCAAATTCTTTGGAATTTTTAAAAAATACAACAACATCTTTCAAATCCTTTAAAACACTTTTAAATTATTTAAATTTTTCAAAAATTTCTTGAAATCTTTTAAAATATTTTGAACGATTTCAAAATACCTTAAGAAAATTGAACTACTCTGTTGAAATCAATATTTTTGCTCAAAAATTCATATTTTTGGTTGAAAATTGAAATAATTTTGTGGAAAATTCAAATAGATGGTTCAAAATTCATTCTTTTTTTGGTTGAGAATTAATTTGTTCAACATAAATTTAAACTGTTTCACTTTTGATTTAAAATCCGTTTTTTTGTTAAAAATTTATCTTTATTGGTTAAAAATTTATCTTTATTGGTTAAAAATTCATCTTTTTTTTGTTGTAGAAAATTCATTGTTTTAAATGAAAATTTAACTATTCCAGTTTTGACTGTATATTTATCTTTCTTAATTTAGTATTCACATATTTTGTTGAAAATACATGTATTTTGCTAACAATTTGTCTTTTCTGATAGAAAATTCATCTCTTTGGTTGAAAATTGAACTATTTTGTTGAAAATTCGTTTCATTTTGTGTTGAAAATTAATTTTTCAACTGAAAATTTACTTATTAAATTTTCGGTTGAATATTTATCCCTTTCAGTTTCAATTTCAACTATTTAGTTAAAAATTCATCTTTTTTAGTTGAAATTTAAGTACTTGGTTTAAAATTCATGTAGATTGTTGATATTTTATTTTTTCTGTTTTGGAAAAAATAAAAATATTTTTGAATTCCGTGGAATTCTACGAAATCTGATGATATTTCCGGAAATCCTCGATTTATTAAAATACCTGAATATCTTTAAAAATACCTTAAAATCATTGAATTCCTCTGAAATCTTATATAATCTCTTTAAAAAATTTAGATATCTTGAAACCTTATTGGCCCCTGAAATATTCCGAATACTTTTCAATTTTTTTGAATTTTTTTAAACTTCTTAAATCTCTTGCAAATTCTTTGGAATTTTTAAAAAATACCACAACATCTTTCAAATCCTTTAAAACACTTTTAAATTATTTAAATTTTTCAAAAATTTCTTGAAATCTTTTAAAATATTTTGAACGATTTCAAAATACCTTAAGAAAATTGAACTACTCTGTTGAAATCAATATTTTTGCTCAAAAATTCATATTTTTGGTTGAAAATTGAAATAATTTTGTGAAAAATTCAAAAAGATGGTTCAAAATTTATTCTTTTTTTGGTTGAGAATTAATTTGTTCAACATAAATTTAAACTGTTTCACTTTTTATTTAAAATCCGTTTTTTGGTTAAAAATTTATCTTTATTGGTTAAAAATTTATCTTTATTGGTTAAAAATTCATCTTTTTTTTGTTGTAGAAAATTCATTGTTTTAAATAAAAATTTAACTATTCCAGTTTTGACTGTATATTTATCTTTCTTAATTCAGTATTCACCTATTTTGTTGAAAATACATGTATTTTGCTAACAATTTGTCTTTTTTGATAGAAAATTCATCTCCTTGGTGGAAAATTCAACTATCTGGTTAAAAATCTAACTAATCCGTTAAAAGTTCATTTTTTATTTAGAGATGCATCATTTTCTTGTGAAAAATTCGTCTTTTTCAGTAGAAAATGATTCTTCTTGGGTAAAAATTAACGTTTTTGATTAGCATTCAAATATTTTATCGAAAGTTCAGCTAAATTGTTAAAAAAAATTTCAAAATTTTATAGAAGTGTCCCCTTTGATTGAGAAGTCAACTCTTCTGTTGAAAATTCGTCTTTTTCGGTGGAGCATTCAACTAAATCGGCTTTGGTCGAAATATTAACTATTACATTTTTAGTTGAAAACTCATTTGTTTTGGTTAAAAGTTAACCTCCTTTGGAAAAATTGAACAATTTTGTTAAAAATAAATTTTTAGGTCAAAGATTTTTTATTTTAGTTGAAAATTTCTTTCTCTGGTTGAAAATTTAACTAATTTTTTGAAATTTATAATTTTAGTCGAAAATTTAACCAATTGATTGAAAATTCATTTTTTTTTTATTTTAAAATTTGTCTTTTTGATTAATCATCACCACTTTGGTTGAAAATTCGTCTGTTTGGGGTAAAAGTCCAACTACTTTGGTATAAAAGTCCAGCTATTTGGTTGACAATAGAAAATTATTTTTTTACTGAAACTTTAAGTATTTCAGTTGATTAATCATTTTAGTTTAAAATTCAATTATTGGTTGGAAATTTATTTATTTTCGTTAAAATTCGTCTTTTTGCTTGAGTATTCATTCAAAATTCATGTATTTTATGGAAAATTTGCCTTTCTTGTTTGAAAATTTAACTATTTGATTGAAACTTGAACTGCTTTGTTAAAAATTCAACTATTTGGTACAAAATTCGCAAATTTGTTGGAAAAATTGTGTTTTTGAATGCGCATTTAGAACTTTTGTTTAAAATTTGTCTATTTAGTTCAAAAGTTCAACTGGATTGGTAGCAAGTGCTACTATTTGATTGAAAATGAACTTTTTTGGTTTGAAAATTTGTCTTTCTTGGTTGAAAATTCTTCTTGGTGAAAAATTCATTTTTTTTTGTTTAAAATGCAATTATTTGATCTTTGTTTTTTTTTTAAGTTTACTTTTCAACTTGGTTGAAAATCCATTTTGGTAAAAGTTCGCAATTTTAGGTAATCCAAAGTAATTCTTTTTATACAGATAAATCCAGGGTAATCCGATATAATCCGGACTTATCCACCTCCACTGGACGACATTTTCCGGTGTTGTTTTCTCCTCGACCTACACTTTGCGAATTCCTCATATCGCATATAATCTCTATAGTAGAAGAGCACTAAACATCAGATTTTGCGAAACTATAGTAATCTCATCTCGTGGAACGAAGAGTTCTACTCGATTTTGCATTTCTCCCTCTCAGCGGAATACGACCGAATTAATGTCTACTCTGCTTCACAGAAATTCGGGAAATAACCCGGCAGTACTCTCAGTATGCATTGTTTTGATGAGCGTATATTGCATATTGTGAGCAGTGAAGAAAATTAGATGGTACGGCTAGGTGGAAAATGTCTGCAATATAACATCACTGATAGATTACGCAACAAAGCTCACTTTGCTCATTTTTTCTCATTTTCGCTCACTTGCTCATTTATTTAATTTTTTTTTCTAATTTTTGCTCACTTTTTGTCATTTTTGCCCATTTCTTTCTTTTGCTCATTTGTTTATTTTTTGGTCATTTGATCATTTTTGCTAATTTTCCGCCATTTTTGCTCAATTCATTCATTTTTGCTCATTTTTCTCAGTTTTGATTATCTGCTCATTTTTCCCCATTTTTTCTAATTTGCTATTTTCACTCCTTTCTGCTAATTTTTTGTTTTTATAATTTTTGCTTATTTGATCATTTTTCTCATTTTTACTTATTTTCCCCCATTTTTTCTCATTTTTGCTCATTCTCATTTCTGCTAATTTGCTCTTTTGTCTCATTTTTGCTCACTAGCTCATTTTTTTCTCATTTTTGCTGATTTTTCATCATTTTTGCTCATTTATTGCTCATTTGATTATTTTTGCTAATTTTCCTCCATTTTTGCTCATTTCATTCAGTTTTGATCATCTGTTCATTTTTTCCCATTTTTTCTAATTTGCTATTTTCCAATCCTTGTTGCTCATTTTTGATTTTTCTCATTTTTGCTTGTTTGGAGATTTTTTCATTTCTGCTCATTTGCTCCTTTTTCTCATTTTTGCTCATTCCTCATTTTTGCTACTAGCTAATTTTTCCCATTTTCAAATTTTCACTCATTTGTTTATTTTTAATTTTTGCTCACTAGCTCATTTTTCTCCATTTTAATTTTTGTTCATTTTTTTCTTATTGTTGCTCATTCGCTATTTTTTTCTCATTTTTACTTATTTTACCCCATTTTTTCTAATTTTTCTCCTTTGCTCATTTTTTGCCATTTTTCTAATTTGTTTTTTGACTCATTGTTGATCATTTTTAGTTTTCTCATTTTTGCTCATTCTCTTTTCTGCTAATTTTCTCTGTTTTCCCATTCTGTCTTATTTTTCATTTTTGCTCACTAGCTCATTTTTCTCTCATTTTTGCTCATTTGCTCATTTTTGTCTTATTTATTGCTCATTTGGCCATTTTTGCTCATTTTTGCTGATTTTTGCTTATTTCAGTAAACTTTAATCATTTTTCTCAGTTTTGATCATCTGCTAATTTTTTCCCCATTTTTTCAAATTTGCTATTTTTTACTGCTTTTTTCTCATTTTTTATTGTTCTCAGTTTTGCTCATTTGATGATTTTTTTCATTTCTGCTCATTTGCTCTTTTTCTCATTTTTGCTCATTCCTCATTTTTGCTTACTAGCTAATTTTTCTCATTTTTTGAATTTTTACTTATTTGTTTATTTTTAATTTTGGCTCACCAGCTCATTTTTCTCCTTTTCTTAAGTTTTGTTCTTTTGTGTATTTTTCTTTCATTTTTGCGCATTCGCTATTTTTTTCTCATTTTTACTTATTTTCCCCCATTTTTTCTCATTTTTCTCATATGCTCATTTTTTCCCATTTTTCTAATTTGCTTTTTTACTCATAGGTGATCATTTTTAATTTTCTCATTTTTGCTCATTCTCATTTCTGCTAATTTGCTCTGTTTTCCCATTTTTGCTTATTTTTCATTTTTTCTCACTAGCTCATTTTTTTCTCATTTTTGCTCATTTGCTGATTTTTCATAATTTTTGCTCATTTGCTCATTCTTTGGTAATTTAACTTTTTTGATAATTTTCCACCATTTTTGCTTATTTCTGCTCATTTTTCTCAGTTTTCATGATCTGCTCATTTTTACCCATTTTTTCCAATTTTCTATTTTTCACTCTTTTTTTGCTGATTTTTTATTGTTCTCATTTTTGCTTATTTGATCGTTTTTCATTTCTGCTTATTTGCTCTTTTTTCTCATTTTTGCTCATAACTCATTTTTGTTCACTAGCTCATTTTTCTAATTTTTTAAATTTTTACTCATTTGTTCATTTTTTATTTTTGCTCACTAGCTAATTTTGCTCCTTTTTGCTCATTTTTTAAATTTTTACTCATTTGTTCATTTTTTTCTCATTTTTGCACATTTACTATTTTTTTCTCGTTTTTTCTCATTCTTACTTATTTTCCCTCATTTTTCTCATGTGCCCATTTTTTCCCATTTTTATAATTGGCTTTTTTACTCATTGTTGATGATTTTTATTTTTCTCATTTTTGCTCATTCTCATTTCTGCTAAATTGCTCTTTTTTCTCATTCTTGCTTATTTTCAATTTTTGCTCGCTAGCTCATTTTTTCCTCATTTTTTCTCATTTGCCGTTTTTTTTAGTATTTTTGCCCATTTGCTCATTTTTTTCTTATTTTACGTATGCTATTTTTAGTGATTTTTGACCCACCCTTACTTCTTGTCGCAATTTGTGACATTTCTGTGACCCCCTTCCCTCTAAAAATGTCATGTGACACTGAGTCTGACCCCCCTCTTATTTTTAAATACGAAATATAATTATATCGTTTTGTATAAGTGCCAATCGAACAATTAATAATGAGTTAAAACTTTTCGATACTAATGTCAGAATACTTTTAATTAAATTCTTTAGACATTTTTTGAAAATTAAATGCACTGATATAATTCAAAGGTTAACTTAGACGCCAAATTAACTTACCGATTATGGGCTGTAACTAAATATAAATAACTCTTTTTCCCTTTTTAAAGAATTCATATTTATTCCCCTGTTTTTAAGAAAGTTTCCATTTTTCTCGTTTTCCGCTTAAATTTTAAATGGAGTAATATAATCCATTAAGAAAATCCAACTATTATTAGTCAAACGTTTTTTTTTTTGCATTCTCATTTTAATGAGAAGGTATTAGTTTGATGTAAAATTTGAATTTGTCCGTTTACCTCAAATCTTCACGTTTTGAGACCTCCTGAGTCAGAAAAAACGATTTTTACGAAGATGTCTGTCTGTATCCTTTAAGCACGGTAACTTTCGAATGATTCATCCGAATGGATTGTGCTTTGCCACACTTTCTTAAGGCATAAAAGGAAAGAAAGAGTTCGTTAACCAGCTATTTTGGATGAAAATTCAAAAAAAGTATTTTCAAAATTTTTGAGAAATATCATTTTCAAAAAAAAAAACAAAAAAAAAACGAAAATGAACATTTTAAACCAAACAACGCACGATATGAAAAAATTTCAAGAGAAAAAAAAACGTTTTTTCTTGAAAGCCACAGAAGATTATTATAACCAGTTTTTGGATTCTGTCAAAAAATCGAAAATTCAAAATTTGATCGCACAAAAAATAATGAAAAATCCAAAATTCCATTTTGCGGTCAAACTATGCAAGATACAAAACAACAACAAAAAATTGTTCATCAAAAGAAAATCTACAAATTCGTTATTAATCATTTTTCGATAGCACGCGTAATTTTTGTTTTATTCGTGAAAAATAATATTAATAATGAAAAAATTAAATTTTTGGACAAACGACAAAAGCAATAAAAAAATAAATGGACAGAAGTTGCTTATATAAAAGAGAGCTACAAATTTGTCATCAGTAATTTTTTGATAGGATGCGTTGTTTTTTTTAATCGTAAAAAATGACATTAAAAATAAAAAAATTAAATTTTTTGAAAAACCACACAAGAAAATAAAATAAATTAATTAATAGACAAAAGTTGTTCACTCAAAGAGGATCTGAAAATTCGTTATCTATCATTTTAAAAAAGGACGAGTAGATTTTCTTCCAATCGATAAAAATAAAAAGATAAAATAAAAAAAAAAATAATTTTCGGAAAAATGACACAAGAGACGAAAAAAATGAGAAGACAAAATTCGTTCGACCGAAAAAGATCTAAAAAAATTGATTATAAAATCTTATTATAAAAATACATGAAAAATAAAAAAATAACTTTTTGGAAAAATGACACAAGTTGAAATAAAATGTATAATAACAATATTTTTTTTTTGATGCGCACTTTTTTTAATTATAAAAACAATCAAATAAAAATACTCATGTTTCAATATTAATGCATATTATGAATTCTAATAATATAAATTTATTGAAATGATAGATTTTTCAGGGCAGATAAGAATCAGAAGGCACCTTCTTTAGTCAAAAATTCAACTACTTGATAAAAATTTGAACTACTTTGTCAAAAAATAAACTTTTTGGTTGAAGATTAATCTTCTTCATCAAAGAATTAACTTTTCGGTTACTGAAAATTTTTTCTGGTTGAAAATTCATATTTTTTTTTAAATTCGTCTCTTTTTGTAGAAAATTACTTCTAGGTTAAACATTAATGTGTTTTGGTTTTGGATTCAACCATTTTGCTGAAAATTCGTATTTTCAGGTGAATTGAACTGTTTTTTATTTAACATAAATATATTTGTTGTTGAAATATTGATTATTACATGTTTTGTTGAAAATTCATTTTTTTGCTTGAAAAATCAACTAGGTTAAAGTTGAACCAATTTGTAAGAACATTTATTTTTTTCTGGTTAAAGTCTCATCATTTTAGTTGAAAATTCCACTATTGGTCGTAAATTGGCTTTTTTGTTGAAAATTCATATTTCCATCTGAAAATTAAACTACTTTGGTAGAAACTTCCCCAAAGATTTTGATGGATTTAAAAGATTTCTAGAGAGTTCAACCACCTTTTTTTTGAAGGAACTCTAATGAATCACTCAATTTAATTTATATGCAAAGGATTAAAATTTTGTTTACTCACTTAAATGGATTTTTACGATTCCCAGGGATTTTGCGGCATTTTGAGTGATTCCAACTAATTTCTAGAGAAGTTTGGAGAATAAATGAAACTTAATTTTAAGAGATTGATTAAGTAAATTTCAAAGAATTTTATAGAATTTCAAAAGATTCCAACGAATTTCGAAAAATTGCAAAAAATTTTAAGGATTTTATAGGAGTTTCAATTATTTAAAGAGTTTAGGAGATTTGATTAATTTTGAGAGAAAATGCCAGATTTTCAGAAAACTTGAGGCATTACATTTTATTTATTTTTTATGTTCAAGGTATTTAAAATGAATTGCACAGATTTCTAGCTATTTTAAATAGTTTGAAGAAATTTAAAAGTCTACAAGATTTCAAGAGGTCTAAGATTTTAATAAATTTCAAAGAGTTGAAAGACATTTCGAAAATTTCATGGGATTTCAAAGATTTATAGGTATTTGAATGATCTTTTTGAGAACCCTAATAAATAACTTAATTTTATTCATATTCGAAGGATTTTAAATAACTTATATTTATTTTAGTGGACTTTTACGATTTCCAAAGATTTTAATGGACATCTAGAGAATGAAATTTCAAAGGATTTCAAATGATTTCTACTCAATTCAATGGATTTTTAGGATTTTTGAAGCATTCTATGACATTTCAGAGATTTTAAGGGATTTCAAAGAGTTCTTCAAGATTTTGAAAGATTCCAGGGAATTTCTGGAAAACATAACTCTCGCGAATGAAACTTTAGAGAATTTCTTACAATTCTGAGGATTTTATTGAATCTCTAAGGATTTCAAAGCATTCCAGAGGTTTTTAGGGATGATACCAATTTTTTTTATAGAATTTACATGAATAGGTTGTTTAAATTTATATTTAAAGCATTTAGAATAATTTCACTTATTTTAATCGATTTTTCTGATTTTTAGAGATTTCAGGGTATTACAAATAATGTATAGGAAACTTCAGAGGAAAAATTAAATTTCATTTCACAGTACTTTACTTTTGCTAATTTCACAAAATAAAGAATTAAACAATGAAAGATTACAAACAGAATACGTAATACTTAAAAATGGCATTTACTCAAGCGCTTTGCGGAACAAAGATTGCTTTTGCAGTCCTGCAATCAGTTGGTCAAAAACCATTTCGAGCATACTATAACCAACATTCAAGAGAAAATGATTCATTATGTACATTTACGTTGCCATAAATTCTAGAAACCTGTCAAGCACAGAATGAGAGTGACTATTAAGGGCAGACATTTTGAAGAATCATCGGACCGAACAGACCGCACTCCACGCTTTTAGACATATTATGTTATATTCGCGGACGTTCTGCCTAAGGATTTCAGCATTAAAGTCCATCAGAACTGCCTGTCTTGCGAACCGTGGTTCCTTGCGGTGGCTTTAAAAACTGAAACAGGCAAAAGCTTCTACTACTCGAAAGAGGACTACTAGAAAGTCAGCTTTGAAATTCACTCTAGTAAAAACGTTCACGACATTCTTGAACAGAATTTTGAAACGGAATCAAAATTCTATTAGATGGAGTCTTTTGTTTAGTAACTATCTCACACGGTAGCATCCTACTAAATTATTGATTTTATTATATTCTCTGATTGGGTTACTGATGTAATTATACAGCACATGTAGGTCATCAAATAAGTACGATATTTGCTTTTGAATGAACGTGTTCCTGACGCTCGAACCTAGTTTATGAACTAAGCAAAGTACTTAGCAGAACCATATAACTTCTGCATCCAAGTTTGCTACGTAATTGCCTAACGATGTTAGGCAACAAGAAACCAATAATAGCATTCATCTTCTGACTCTTACATAGTCGCGAAATTGCACCAGAATTAGAATAGCCGAATCCTCTGGTTTATTCATAATTACTTTTCTTTGTGATCTTCGAATCGTGATAATCAAGTAGCAACCTCAAAAAGCCTTTGCCCGCATTTCAGCAGCGCATAACGCGTGGTTGGTTTATAAAGCTAGCGGTCTAATTTAGCACAAAAACAAAGGCTTTCGAGTTCCATAACTATACGCTGTATAAAATAATATAACATAAATCAGTTGCTTGAATGGATTTTAATTCAGCTGATTTAGCAGCAAATATAGACCTTGGTATGTAGACACAACGAAAATGAAGAGTCAAATGTAAATATTCAAGCGAGTGAATTTCTCGAGGGATTTAGTGGAGCATAGCTATCACACGCTTCAGGTAAGTGTAATTGCACAAAATCTGTCGAATTGAAAGGGACATTGTGCAGCACAAAATTCTGGAAATTTGAGCGATTAAAACGCGTCACTGGAACTGTTCAGGGAGGCGACTAACGGAATATATATTGCGGAATGCCAATACAACTCGTACCGTGCGAGCAATTACGGATATCGATGAGAAATGAAATGCTTTTGGCCGTCACGTACAGTCTGCATTTCCATTGAGAGGAAATAAAAGAAGGGCCGTCGTTGGCTTTCTTCTTTTTAGTGAATATAATAACGGATTTTTAAAGATATTGAATGTACGATTGGATGTCCACACAGCTATAGAGAATAATGGTTTTGACATCTATGACCCGAGATTGGAATTTGATTCATCAATATCCTCGTTGAAAAAGGGAAGTTGAACATTTATATGATTGGATTCTAGATGGTTGAAGAATCATTGTCTAAATTAGTATTTGTAGGATTAATGTTAGTTTTATTTATATGTTCAAACTAAAGCATTATAAAGTACATCCCATGATGTTCTCTGTTTGACAATGCAAATATTGGTTTTAATCCGATGTTAAAACTAAAGGAACGAAATGCACATCTAATTACGTGTTTCCCATTTGAAATTTTTTTTTTTCATTTGTATATTCAAACTTGAGAAATGAACTGCACATCCCGTGATGTGTTTCTTATTTGACAATACAAATGTTGGTTCCATTCCTATGAAATAAAAAAGTGGCGTCGCTGGCTTTTGTTTTCTTAATGAATAAAACAAAGAATTTTCAAAGATATTGAACGTAGGATTCAATATAATAGAAAAAACCGAGTATGAATTTAATGCTAATTTTAGGGTACCATTTCCCTGCAACAAAAAATACTCTTAGTAGTCTGAAAGGTACCATTAAACAAGGTATCGTTTCCTTCGGACCTGGGGTATGAAACGTCACCTGATGTCAATTATTTTGACAGGTTTATGGCAAAGACAATAGACTATAGTTTCGTACCTCAAGTCCGAGCGAGATGGAACCCCATCTTGAAATTAGGTGCAACCAAATTTATCTCAGAGTTTTTACAGTGATCCGCATAACTATAGAGAATGATGGAACGCAGAGCAGACCCACTGATGTGTTTTCTAATTGGTAATGTTTGCTTTATTTCTATGTGTAAACTAGAAAAATAAACTAAACATCCCATGATGTGTTTGCTATTTGACAATTCAAATGTTGATTTTCTCTTTCCTATAAAACCAAAGAAGGGCCATCGCTGGTTTTCGTTTTTTAGTGAATAAAACAACGGATTTTGAAAAGTATTCAATGGAGAATTCGATATCCACACAACTATAGAGAATGATGGAACGAAGACCATATCCAGTTATGTGTTTCCTGTTTGGAAATATTCGCTTTATTTCTATATTTGAAGTAAAGGTCTGAATAGCATATCTATGATGTATTTTCTTTTTGACAATGCAAATGTTAGTTGCATTCCTGTGCTCAAACTAAAAGAAAGAAGTGCACTTCCAATTATCTGTGTCCTACTTGGCAATTAAATTTCTTTCATTTCTATGTTCGAAATAATCGAATGGAGTGCACATTTCGTAAAGTGTTTTCTATTTGACAATCCAAATATTGGTTTTAATCGTGTCTTCAAACTAAAGAAACGAAGTGCACATCCCACGACGTGTTTCCTATTTGACAATGCAAATGTTGTTTTCATTCCTATGTTTAAACTAAACGAATAATTTACACATCCCGTGATGTGTTTTCTATATATGACAATGCAAATGTTGGTTTCATGCTCATCAGCTAAAAAAGAGGCGTCACTGGCTTTAGTTTTTTACTGAATAAAACAACGGGGTTTCAAAGATATTGAATGTAGGAATTATTGCCCGCTGAAATATACAGAATGATGGTTTATACATGTATGACATGAGATTGGCATTAATTTCGTCAATATCCTAATTGAAAAGGGCAGATGGACATGTGCAGGACTGCATTCCAGATGGTTGAAAACATATTTTTTAGGTTGTTTGCAGGAAAATGTTGGTTTCATTCCTATGCTCAAACTACAAGAATTAAGTCCACATCCCAAAATGCGTTTTCTATTCAACAATCTGAATGTGGGGTTTGTTCTTTCTATGAAATGAAAGAAGAGGCATCGTTGTCTCTTGTTTTTTTTAGTGAATAAAACTACGGATTTTCAAAGATATTGAATGTAGTGTTCGATGGTCGCACAACTATAGACAATGATGGTTTACACATGTATGACATGAGAGTAGAATTTGATTCATCAATACATTCGTTGAAAAAGGGAAGCCGAACATGCGTAGGATTGCATTCCAGATGGTTAAACAAAATTTTTTTTAAATATTTGCAGGAAAATTATCGTTTCTTTCCTATGTTCAAACTAAAGGAAATGAGTGCATATCCAATAATGTATTTCCTATTTTGTAATGTAGATGTTTGCTTCATTTCTATGTTTAAACTAAAGGAATGAAATGCAAATTAATGCAAAAAAATTCTCAATGTTGAGGTGTTTTATATTTGACAATACAATTGTTGGTTTCATTCATATCTTCAAACTAAAGTAATGAAGTTCACATCCCGTGATGTACTTTTTATTTGACAATACAAATGTCAGTTTCATTGCTTAGTTCAAACCAAATAAATGAAATTCACATCCCATAATGTGTCTCCTATCTGAACATTCAAATGCTGGTTTCATTTCTATGTTCAAACCTGAAGGAATGAAGTGCAACTTTCCGTGATGTATTTCCTATTTGACAATGCTAATATTGGTTTCATTCCCATGTCTAAAATAAATTATTGAGATGCACATCCCGTGATGTGCTTTTTATTTGACAATGCAAATGTTGTTTGCATTTCTGCATTCAAACTAAAGGAATAAAGTGCACGTTTCTTAATGTGTTTCCTATTTGAGAATGCAAATGTTGATTTCATTTCTATAATCAAACAAAAGGAAAGTGCACATCCAAGTATGTGTTTGCTATTTGACAGATCAAATTCAAAAAGAAAGAAAACTATTTGTTTAGAGGAATGAGTTCCTGTGCAAACTGTTGATAAATTCAATTATGGTGGAAAGTAGTTTAGGTTCAAACCCACTTAGGGATGTTATAAGAGCATCGGAAATGTCAGCGATGTAACAACTTTACGAGTGAAAAAAGGCTTTACTGGAGACGTATCACGCAACACGAGGCGAAATCGTTTGTGTATATACTGGAAGTGGTTGAAAGCGTCTCCTTCCGTATGTGTAACGAGATGTTAGAGCTAGGCAAACAAGTGCGGAAATTGGAGCCTGCTTGGTGTCTCGAGTCTCAAGCTTCGCGTAGCTCGGTCAATAAACACGACGTTCTTCCGCTTCGCTAGTAGTAACGTCTTCTGCGGCGCGTTTCTACAGACAAGTTACGCACGCGAAATGAGAAACGAAGTGCAAACCCACCTGCTGGTGCACTGACAAATATTTGCACCCGTTTCCATTACCAAGAAACCACGGCTCAGCCTTTTTTGGAAGTGTCAAGAAGTCTTCTAGGGATGGGAAAGTTTCACTCTTCCTCTGATGAGTGTATATAGAGCCGGAATGAAGAGCAAATAGACACAAGCTTTTTTTCACACGCTCTCTAAAAGTTGGCCTTTTTATGCTTATGAGGCAGGCGGAAAGTAACCAATTCCAGGCTGCTAATGGCGAAGCATGCCCGCTTCAAAAGTGGATCGAAAAAAAACTTTCCGTCCGCTTCACCGGATTTCTTTATAATCTAATTTTTTTTAAGTTGGAAAAACGTGCGCCTCAAATAAAAAATAATTTTCTTTCTATAGTTTCTCGAAACCTAATAATATTTTCCAATCAAACCTTTTAGGATTCAATTCAGCACCAGTTTATCTCCAAAAGGCTTTCTCATCTTTCTAAAGTGGAAATTCGATTCATTACCTTACAAAAAATATTGTAGGAATATCCGTACAGGTCTATGATGAATTTCCTCTTTTTTTGTGAAAAAAAAGAGAATTTTATTTTTTCATAGTAAAAAAATTCTCTTGAAGCTTCTAGGTTGAAATTCGTTGAAAATTGTAAAATCTCTTAAAGTATTTAAAATACTTGGAGGTCCAATAAGATCCCTTTAATCTTCATAAATTATTAAAAATTAAAAATTTAATTTATCGGTAGTATCACTACCTGTGCCCCCTTTCCAATTCTCCGAATCCCAAGTGTTTTATAACTGTATGTGCCCCCTTTCCAACTCTCCGAATCCCAAGTGTTTTATAACTACAGGTGCCCCCTTTCCAAATCTCCGATTTCCAAGTGTTTTATAACTATCTGTGCCCCCTTTCCAACTGGCCGAATCCCAAGCGTTTTATAACTGCATGTGCCCCCTTTCCAACTCTCCGAATCCCAAGTGTTTATAACTATTCGTGCCCCCTTTCCAACTCTCCGAATCCAAATTTAATATCCTGAAATACTTTGGAATCTGCTAAAGTACCTGAAAATCTTTGAAATTCCTGGAAATCCTTGGAAATCTTACCAAATTTGTTTACCTCTCTTGACATTTCTGAAATCTCCTGAAATTCTTTGGAATTATTTAAAATAACTCAAAATGTTTAAAATCTTTCGAAATTTTTTATGCGGAGACGAAGCAAGGGAATTGAAAGGAATTATGGAAAGGAGGTGTAGAAACAGTAACAAGGGGAAGTACGGGGAGTGAGGGTGTATAGGCAGGGTGAATGAGAGTTCTTACGCAGCGGGTGTGAGGGGTAGTAAGAGGAAGTAGGAAAATTGAAGGAAGTGAGGAAAGGTACGAGAGAGAAAGTATATGAAGTGAGGGTAGGGTTAGTTGGGAAGTGTGGGAGGGTACGTGGGAGTGAGCAGGGGAAGTCAGGCGAGGGGTATTAGGAAGGTATGGGTGAGTAGGGAAGGGGGTGAAGTTGTAGGGAAGTAAGGAGTGGGGAAGTAGGGAAGGTAGGTATGAGTAGAGGTACAAGATGAGGGAGAAGTAAGGGGAGTTGTAGTGGGTGAGCGAGGAGAATTGAGGGTAATTTAGGAGACAGGGTGTAGGGGAAGTGAGGGTGGAAGTAAGGGAAAAAGGAGAATATAGGGTCGGAGGATTGTGGTGAAGGGAAGTAGGAGAAGTGATGGAAGTTAGGAAAGGGGTAGTAGGGAGGGCGAGGTGGAGAAAGTGATAGGGAGTAGGAGAAGTGAGGGAAGGTTAAGTAGTGGAGGTGAGGGTAAATTAAGTGAGGAGAAGGTGTGTAAAAGAGGAAGAAGTGGCGAGGAAGAGGGGAAGTTGAGGGAGAACTAAGCTGGAGGTATAGTGGGGGAAGTGATGAGAGGGCAGAGGAAGAAGGCGAAAGGAGGGAGATTATGCTATCATCTTCAGATTGGAAAGATGAACAATTCAACACAATTTCATACCTCTAGCTATTTTAATTATTAAAGAAGAGTGGACTAAATGCTGCTCTAAGGACCAACCAAAGATAAAGTTTGACAGGAGTTTAATCTCTACATTGTTAGATTAAAATTAGCCTTCGTGTTGAGTGTGGTCCCTTTTCCAAACCAAATCTTAATTATAAAATTGGCTGGTAAAATTTTTAATAAAACTCGACACGTGCACAAAAAAACATAACAAGAGTCTAGAGTAAATCACTTTTTCTGATTTAAATTTCCTACAATTTCGGAGCCACAGTGTCGCCTGCTTTTGCGTTTCCTCCGTCGGTATCCATTTTAATTACGGTTGACGGTTCTAAAAAGCTAGAGTCGACAAAAAAAGCCTAGCATCCGGCGCAGATTAACCGCATCTGCTTTATACCTATACACATATACAGTTTCAAGGGTTCAGGAAAAGCTGCTTAGGTGGTAGACCCACGTCAACCCCTCCGGACCCGGTAAAGTTTGCCCAAGGGCCGAGCACAATGCAAACTGTGTAACTTATGCGAGCATAGCATCGCACTCGACTCTCCCATTCTCTCCTAACCGCGGGACCCCCCATGATGCTCGAGTTCGTAACCTTCTTGCGCCTCTTCATAGCAGCTTAATTAAATGAAATCGCAAGGGGATTTCCCGGAAATTCCAGTGGTGTCGGATATCGGGCTGCTTTGATTCGATGCGCAAAGGAATAAAAATGTATAGTCAAACTGAATTAGAAATTAGAAATTTTTTTTAAAAATCTCTCTGCTGGGCGGGCAAAGTTAGCTACGGTACGGGGTGAAGTTGGCTCGAGTACGGGGTATAGTTGTCTAGGATGCGGGATACAGTTGTCTAGGGCACGGGGTATAGTTGTCCAGGTTATAAGGTATAGTTATTTAGGGTACGGTGTAAGATCAGCAAGGGTACGGGGTAAAGTTAGCTAGAGTACTGGGTATAATTGTCCAGGGTACGGGGTATAATTCTCTAGGATACGGTTTAAAGTTAGCTAGGGTACGGAGTATAATTGTCTAGGCTACGGAGTATAGTTGTGTAGGGTATGGGGTATAGTTTTCTAGGATTCGGTGTTATGTTAGCTAGGGTACGGGGTAAAGTTGGCTTGAATACGGGGTATAGTTATCTAGAGTACGGGATATAGTCATCTAGTGTGCGGGGTATAGTTTTCTAGGGTACGGGGTACAGTTTTCTGGGGTATGGTGTACACTTAGCTAGTGAACGGGGTAAATTTGGCTAGGGTACTGGGTATAGTTGTCTAGGGTACGGTGTAAAGTTAGCTAGGGAA